>NMXI01000040.1:0-264907 GCA_002851675.1 Verticillium nubilum | reverse complement strand
CTAGAACAGCAGTTGGAACAGGCACGACCTAGGAAGAAGAAGAGGGTCCGGATTAGCCCAAATTCGAAGTTTGCCGACATTGAAGCTATCCACAGGGCCCAAATCGAGGCAGGCGATAAAGAGGATAGTCTAGGTGAAATCAGCGGCCCTGAATTACCTAGTGACTCGGAGGACTGTATTATCGTTGCATCGGAACGGGTCGAAAATTCGGGTTGAATTGAGGGTATAATATTGAGGGGTCTGATTTTGGGGTGGCCCACATGGGGGGGTGGCCCGTAAGTGGGTGAGCAACGTTAATCCAGCACTGCAACAGGCTGCAGCCACGCCACTTGTCCCGGAATCCAGGGAAGGAGGGGCCTGGGTGGACCCTGGTGGGGTTGAGTGAGGGGCCGTGCTTGGAACAACTCGTCATTCTGTCCAAGCACAGTGATCAAGCAAGGAGGCAGGATCAAGCAAGGAGGCAGGATCAAGCAAGGAGGCAGGATTGACAGGCAGGCACCCAATCGACCAGTGCAACCCCCCTTCCCTTTCTTGGGTTACCCCCAACAGACGGCGCAAGTGCACTGCTGTCAAACGGGCAGCAACGATCAAGGGGACCAAAATATTACGCCATTGCACATGGACACCGCTGGTCCAATGCTGCTTCTTCCTGGGCGGGTTGTGTTCCCGGAAAGGACCCCTCCATGTTTCGTGCGGTTGTAATGAGAGGTGACAGCAGACTGGATCCTCGTGCATGGTGATGTATTTCGTTTCGTTCCCTCATTTTTTCTCTCTTTGGCTGCTCGCTCGTGCCAACGCGCTTCGGAACTTTTTGAAATAATTATTGGGTCGCAAACTCGCGAGGTGCACCTGACCATCAGATCCAGCAACCAAGCGATTATCCCTATCACCCTCCTCCACTGTACTCCGACTGGCCTTCCGATCTTCCACTTCGATTTGCCTAAACAAGGAATCCTCATCTGCATTGGGCTCCAATCCTCGGCAGATCCCATCTCATCTGGTCCCTGTTCCTTTGTCGTTGATTCATCTCATTTCGTTTCCTCCGTTGCGGATTCTTTCGTCCTTCAGCCCTTCAGCCCTTCGTCATTCGATCCAGTCCCCAATCCCACCCCTTCACCCCTCTTCCGTCATTTTCATGACTCGGGTCTCCTCCGACCTACCGCTGCCATTCTCCCCACCTCGTCCTCCACTGCCGACCCTGCTAGTCCTGTAACGGCCAGCTGCTTCTTGACCTTGCTCTCTGTTCTCTGTTCTACCTGGCGCTGTTCTGTTTCCGTTCTGAGCTGGACTGAGCTGAGCTGAGGCACCATCTCCGAATCAAACAAACTCTCGATACCCCCCCTCCCTCTCGTGCCCTTCCGCGTCTCTTATCGCGCGATGATCCCCTCCGAGTTCTCGCAGTCAGCTCTGTCTGCTAAACTCGGATCTGAAGCCATGGCCACGAATTCGACCGACCAGCCGCCCCAGCTCGTCGCTGCACTGGAACAGGTCCCGAGCCTACGCAATCGCGCCAGCCAGAGCAACAGTCCCTACATACAAGGCCAGATCAACAGCCCTGTCGCCTGGCAGCTACTCGACGAGGAGGCTGTCGACCGGGCCAAAAGGGAGAACAAACTGATCTTTCTGAACATCGGCTTCAAGGCTTGTCACTGTGAGTTTCGAACCGCACCCCCTCTTCTCTTCTGCTGCGCTTGAGCACCCTCCTTCGAGTGGCCCCCCCCCACCCCCCCTTGCAGACTTCTGTCGTCCCCATCAGAGCCCATGACGTCGAGCGGGTCACATACAGTAGCAGAAAATCAGAAAGACATCGCGTCTGACTATCGATAGACTGTCGCCTAACCGCCATCGACTCCTTCTCCCACCCCGAATGCGCCTCGCTTCTCAATGAGGCCTTTGTGCCCGTCATTGTCGACCGCGAAGAGCGACCTGACCTCGACACCATCTATATGAACTATGTCCAGGCTGTTAACGGCGCAGGTGGCTGGCCCCTCAACCTCTTCCTGACTCCCGAGCTCGAGCCCGTCTTTGGCGGCACGTACTGGCCCGGCCCGGGCGCACACACTAAGACGGGCCCCGAGGAGGAGGAGGGCGTCGACTTTCTGTCCATCCTGAAGAACCTTAGGAAGGTCTGGCAGGAGCAGGAGCCCAGATGTCGCCAGGAGGCTAAGGAGGTCCTGTCAAAGTTGCGCGAGTTCGCCGCCGAAGGCACCCTGGGCACACGTAGCACGGTCCAGATGAGCAAGATAGGTCTGACGTCCTCGTCTACTGCCCCTGTCGCTTCGGCCGTTTCCACAGAGAACCCAGGTGCCGGGAAGACGGCCGCAGATGTCTCGAGCGAACTGGATCTCGATCAGCTCGAAGAGGCCTACTCTCACATCGCTGGCACCTTCGATCCGGTCTACGGTGGCTTTGGCCTGGCGCCCAAGTTTCCCGTGCCCGCGAAACTATCTTTCTTGCTACGCTTGCCGCATTATCTGTACCCGGTCCAGGATGTGGTAGGCCCGACAGAATGCGCCCACGCTACCGAGATGGCCTTGTTCACCCTGCGAAAGATCCGCGACAGCGGCCTGCGTGACCATGTGGGAGGTTGCGGCTTTGCGAGATACTCCATCACCCCCGACTGGAGCATTCCACACTTTGAGAAGCTAACATCTGACAACGCGCTCCTTCTGGGCCTGTTCCTTGACGCTTGGCTTATTAGCAATGGAGACAAGGATGGTGAACTCTATGATGTCGTCGTTGAGCTTGCGGACTACTTCTCAAGCCCACCGATGCGTCTCTCAGGCGGCGGGTTTGCCTCCAGTGAGGCCGCCGACTCTTACTACCGCCGCGGTGACACCGAAGTGCGCGAGGGTGCCTTCCACCTATGGACGCGAAAGGAGTTTGACGCAGTGATTGGCGACGAACATGAGGCGACCATCGCCGCGACGTACTGGAACATCCTCGAGCACGGCAACGTGGAACCTGACCAAGATCCGAATGACGAGTTTATGAACCAAAACATCCCCCGGGTGCTGAAAGAGCAGAGCGAAATTGGCAAGCAGTTTGGAATTAGCGGAGAGGAGGTCGCCCGTGTCATCGCATCAGCGAAATCCAAGCTCAAAGCGCACCGTGATCGAGAACGAGTACGTCCCGAGCTTGATGACAAGATCATCTCTGGCTGGAACGGATTGGTCATCTCTGCGCTCGCAAGGACAGGCGCCGCCCTGGCGGCCAAGGATGCTGCAAAGAGTGCACAATACCTAGGTGCTGCCATCCAGTCTGCCGAATTTGTGCGTTCTCACCTTTGGGATGACGAGGAAAAGACTTTGTACAAAGTTTTCCGCGGCACACGGGGTTCTACGAAGGCTTTTGCTGAGGATTACGCTTATCTGATCGAGGGTCTCATCGACTTGTACGAGGCCACGGGAGAGGAGAACTGTATTGCTTTCGCCGACGAGCTGCAACGTGCGTCAAATATTATCCGTCAATTCCAGTTCACTGCTGACAACTGCACAGAAACACAAATCAAACTCTTCTACGACGCCTCCGCCCCAACGACTTCCGCCAGTCCAAACCCCCTGCCAGCCCACTCATCCTGCGGCGCATTTTTCGCTACGACCGAGGATGCAAAGCATACCATTCTCCGCCTGAAGGATGGCATGGATACAGCCTTCCCCTCTAACAACGCCGTCTCCGTATCCAACCTCTTCCGCCTCGGCGTCGCTCTCGCAACCGAAACTTACACTGCTTTGGCCCGTGAGACTCTCAACGCCTTCGAGGCCGAGATCCTGCAGTACCCCTGGCTCTTCCCCGGGCTTCTTTCAGGCGTGGTCAGTTCTCGCCTCGGCGGACGCACTTACGTTGTCGTGCGGGATCCCACAGGCGCAGACGACGAGACTGTCCGCAAGGTCTTCATCAAACTATATGGCGAGGCACGCGGCGGCCTGCGCAATCTCATCATTGTTAAGGGTCCGGACGATCTTGTCGTCAGGCGAAACCCCGCACTCGCTGAGCTGGTGGCTACCGGAATTCCTGGGGCATACATCGTCAAAGAAGGGAAGTTCAGGCCATGCGCCAAGGAGGATGTGGAGTACTAGATTGAAGGTAGCGTGGCAGAAAACGACGCCGGGAGCGGCCCGAGATCAGGTTTTGAACGGAGTTCTGAGCTGGGCTGATGCAAGGATTTGCTTGATATTAAGCTCTTGGGGATGAGTTATAGATTATCGTTGGAGAGAGCTGGGGGATGCATCACAAAAAATGCCACTGCGTAGGCTGAAAAGTTTCCAAAATTGGTAGCTATCTCAGACGCCTCTCTATGAGTAAATCAAAAGTCTGCGGTTCTCTCTTACCTGTTTATTTTAAATTCACGTTAATGTCAAAAGGCGACCTATGGTTTGTTTGTCATGTTCATTTGGGGGTATCTATTCTACACAACAGCAAGGCAGGGAGACCCCCTAGGATGCAAATCGGGCAAACAAAGGGGGGCATGACTGTAAATCAAGACGCGCCGTTCCTGCCGTTCGGGGGGTCAATCTCGCATCTCCTCAGACGCCGGGCCGCGGGCTGCCCGACGCGCCGGCGCCCTTGCGGTTCATAAGCCCGCTGAAGAAGGCCTGCAAGTTCTCCGTGTCCATAACTTCCGGGCCATCGGCTGCCGCGGCGGGGCTCGCGGGCCCAGGCGTGCCGGCTCCCGCGCCGATGCCGGCGGCGCCCGTGTCCGGGGGTGAGGTCGTGGGGTCGGGCGAGCCGTAGGCCTGGCGGTCTTTGAGGCGCTGGACCATGTCGTCGGCGTCGACTTGGATGCCGCCCATATTGAACTGCACGGGGCCGATGTGCTCGCTGACCTTGCCATCGGTGGTGACGGCCCGGCTGGGGTCGGAACCATCGTCTGTGCGGCGGGCGGCGTTGGAGCGGGCGGCGTTGGAGGCGGAGGACGACTTTGCGCCGTCGGATGAGGCAGACTTTTGCTCGGCTTTGGTCTTGAAGGCTTCGAGGGTCGAGAGGCTCGCGCCGAGGAAGTCCTGGGTGTCCTGGGATTTGACCTCGAGGGAGAAGGCGGCGCCGTCGTCGTGACCGGCGAGGGCGAGGGCGTTGGCTGTGGATGAGAGGTCGCGAATCCAGTCTTCGTAGGGGGCGACGGCCGAGGTCCAGGTTTCGCCGTCGTAGGAGCCGTCGGTCTTGGCCTTGGCGAGAACGGCGAGGCCCTCGGTCGTCATGGATGGTGAGGTAAAGTTGGATTGGAGGTCGTGGGACCAGCCGAGACTGGTGGCCTCGACGTCGAAGCCGTCGCGAAGGACCCGGATTTTGCCCCAGGAATCCCAGTTTGGGGGGACGAGGATCTTGTCTCTGTCGATCACATTGTGCTTTAGAGGTTGGCGCTTGAGGAGGGAGGTGATGCCCAGGCTTGAGTGGACTAGGGTCGGGAGTGGTGAGGGGACGTTTGGTGTTGTATAAATGAGTGATGAGCCGTCTGGTGCGACGTTAGCGTTCCTGCGCCAGGTTCTTGTCTGCAGAGGGTTGTGACCTACGCCTCAGCAATGCCGTACGAATGTACTGCAATACTTGATCGAAGTCGCCCTCTTTCCAACCTTGGGACTTCTCCAATAGTTCGATCTTCTCAGCCTGTAATCTTGTTAGCGCAATGCTTCGGAATCAAGCCTGCTATTACCCACGTTTTGGCAAACCACACACAGTGGCAAGCCCAGGCCCTCCTCCCACTCGCCGGGGCCGAGTGGTAATGCGACATCGCCCTCACTCGTTGAGGTAGCTGCTGTTCCATCGAGATTCGTAGAACCACCGCCGCGCCCCCGGTCTCGCCATCCAACCATTACTTCCTCCATTGCGGTCTGGCACTCACTGTCCGACCTTTCCAGCACGCTGCGCATGAAAAGAGCCCATTTTCGGAGTTGGCGCATCCACAAGTGTGGCGTTGACCAGTCGAGCAGTACAACGATGAGAGTGTTGGGTATGGATTCGGGGGTGATTAAGGGTTCCAATAGTTTGGGGAACGCCTCGGAGGGGTTCGAGAGCATGTACAGTGATATCCGCGCAAGTGTGTCTACCACTTCTGTCAGTCAAGAGCTCCGAACAGCCAAGGGGAGGGCTCGCGCGCCAGACGGACCTTCTTGATCGGCGTCCAGGACGTCGTAGTACGTGTAGCCGAGGGCGAAGCTGTTCGCGACAGGGGGCGGCTTAGAGCTCTGCCGGTCGAGGCTGCGCTTCTCGCTACTGTTCGAGAGGGCGTCAAGGAACTCCCGCTGCGAGTCGGAGTTGCCGCCCAACACGATAATGTTCTTCTCAGGCAGCCGTTTGCCGCTCGCTACCGAGTCGAGGAGGGTGCTCCAGAGGTCCTTCTTTTCAGCATTGCGGCTGTCGGAGCCGGTCGAGACCGACGTGTACGTTGAGACCCGGTTTCCGTTCGCGGCCATGGTCAAGGCGATTCAGTGGCCGTCATGGGGATCGTTGTCGTCAGGAGGAAGGAGATGCGGTGTCGGGGAGAGGAAGGTCGGTGGAGTGGATCGTCAAGCTTGACGCGTTTGGTTAATAGAAGAAAGCACGCGCCGAGACGGCAGCTCGTGGGGACAGAGATGTGGACAGAACCGCGAACAGACGGGACAGGGACAGTTAGTCGATCACAGAGCTTCTCGGGGTCGTGCAGCAAGTCTGGTCACCGCTTCGACAACTGGGCCGGAGCACGTTCCCAATTCCAAAGCCCCTTCATCACGGGCGGTTTGAAGGACCCTGGTCAGGGAATTTGGTGTCTCCACCGGCCCGGCGTTTTTCCCGCCAGAGGTAAGGTTTAGGTAGCATTGGCCAGGCACAGTGCGTTGAGCTGCCCCTCAAACTCCGGCTTCAGGGGCATGACGCGCTAGAACGGCACTTGGCCAGTGCTCCAAAGTCCAGAGCTGCCTGGCCCACTATAACTTCTAGCAGCCTTGCACGCAAGCCCCATCACCAGGTGCACTTGCGACAGCCTTCTCCGATGCCCAAGTCTGCCAACAACAGAGGCTGTCAACATGAACCAGATCAAAGCCATTCAAGCCTTGAACAAGAAGGAGATTGAAAATGGAATGTAAGTCATGTCCCCGTTCAGCCAGCCCCCCCCTGCAACCCGTTCTGACAGCCCCTCCAGCTCCCCAGAAGCCTCCTGGCACGTCGACTACCGCGACACGGCCTTTATCTACTTTGGCGGCCTTCCATACGAAATGTCCGAGGGCGACATCATCACGATATTTTCCCAATTTGGCGAGCCCGTGTGGCTGAAACTCGCGCGCGACAAGGAGACGGGCAAGGCAAAGGGCTTCGGATGGCTGAAGTACGAGGACCAGCGCAGCACCGACCTCGCCGTGGACAATCTCGGCGGCGCGACGATTGGCAGCCGCATGGTGCGGGTTGATCACGCGCGGTACAAGTTTCGGGACGACGAGGATCCGGACGAGGGCAAGGTGGACTGGGCGACGATGACGAAGCGAGAGGGCGGTGCTGAAGGAGACAGCACGGAGGACGGGGAGGATGAGGAGGCGAAAAAGAGGCCCATGCTGCCCGAGGAGAGAGAGCTGGCCCTGCTAATTCGCGATCACGATGAGGATGATCCTATGAAGGGTTTCTTGATCGAGGAGAAGAAGAAGGAGGTTGAGGAAGCGGTACGACGGCACGAGAGGTCCGAAAAGAAGAAGAAACACAAGCATCGCCACCGGTCGCATCGGTCTAAGCGAGACGATAGCGACGAGGAGATGCGCGATGCAGATCGGGACGACAGGCATAGGAGTCGGAGGTCCAGACGTGATGAGTCTCCTTCAGGGAAGGTTAGGGGTAGAGACTCGCGGCGTCAAAGGCGAAGAGATGGTGATTCCCCTCAGCGTGACTCGCGAAGGGATGAGGAAAAACATGAGCGGAACAGATCGGGCGACCGGCGACGCCATGATCGAAATGATGGTGAGAGGCGAGAAAGGCGGCGCCATGGCGACGAAGAGTCCCGACAACGCAGGCACGTAGACGAGGATGATGAAACTCGCAGCAGAAGGCGGGACCGCTCGCGATCACCTCGGCCGAGAAGGTAGATAGATACCCAATGATATCCAAGACTTTATTCCGCTTATATGCCTGATACCTCGTATTGTCGTAACCATAACCATAAACCCCGAACAATCCCAGCCGTGCGCCAAATATAAAGACCAACCCTTTGCGACACGCCAGCAATCCAACACCACTTCCGCCAAAAGACGTATTCTTCTGGACGGGCCCTATCTAGTGCCTCCCAAGCAGCGTTTCCAGCCCTCACGAACGCAGTCACGCTTCCCATCGGGCGTCTCGTGAGGCTTACGAACAACAAACTTCTCCCATTTCGAATCACGCCCGGCGCCTACCACCACCAGTATATTGTCGTCAATCCAGCCGATAACGCCTTGCTGTGGTCTTGATGTGCTAGTGAAGAGGTCTTCTCTCGACTCAAACATGGCGCTTGCAAATGAGTACGTGTCAGAGAAGACCCTCGGCATGAATGGAACCTTGCCCAAGAACCCCCATTTCCCTTTGTCGTCTTTCAATGTAGAAGATTCGTCATCCTGGTCCGTTGCCAGCGCCGTTAGGTTCGGATGAGGTACGTCAAATATATGCAATGTCGACTTGTCTGATGTACAGGCCAGCATGGTGCCTGATGGGTTGAAAGCGAGGTGGAAAATCGTCGACGGATCGACGCCTCTGCGCAGCTCTGCTACCCTCGCGCGCGTCTTGGTCGACCAGATCCTAATGAGCGTCCCCTTGTCGCTCGCAGTCGCCAGTAGGTCGCCGTCGCGGCTCATCTGAAGCGCTCTCAGAGCGGAGTTGTGCGCCGGGATGATGTTCACCGTCTTGGTCGCTCTGTCGACCAGCTGTACGTGGCCGGATGTGTTACCCGGTAATGCGAGAAGCCTGTCGGACATGCAGCAGAGACCGAGAGGATTGTACGTTGTCTCGTACTGCGTCACGAACTCTGGCTTCTTGTTGAAAGTGTGAAGACGGACGCTGTCTTGCAAAACAATGACGACATGTCGCTGGCCAAGTAGAGGGCCGAGGAGCACTCCTCGAATGGGCTGGACGAGGCTGATATGCATGCCCTTTTTGTTGTTCTGGTCATCCCATATGACAACTTTGTTCTGGGCAAAATGAGAGTGTGTTCCTCGAGCGACCAAGGCCACGTAGTTGGTTAGATCCAACATCTCAACGAGGCCGATGGGCCCTTGTACGTCTGCATGTCGTTAACAGTCTGTTCAGTTTATAAGGGGCGCCCAACTGACTCTTGATTGACCACGGCGAACATGTTTCTGTGACAAAAACTGGATCAAGGATCAGATAACGACGAAAGTCTTATCCAGCTGGCTGTGTTTTCCTTACCTGCATAGCCAGTGTTCAAGCCAAGAGTGAAGTGTGAAGCACTGTTGTTGAAGGAGACCGACAGCACCTCGGTAGGTACAGACGTCTCTATTGGCGGGCGAGTGTACATGCTGAAAAGCGGTCGCTTAAACCTAAACAATCGCTGGAGACAAGTTGGGGACGGCGCCGACCGGCTGGGTGATTTCCCGTGCCTCGTGGTTGGGCAGAAGCTCTGGGGTGCAGTGGTGATGGCGAGTTGTGCTATGAGTTCATCCTCAAGGATGCCGTTCTTGCAGGTTTGAGAGATTGCTTGTATCTGCTTGATGAACGAGATGGGGTCTCAGTTGGCGGGACTGTAGCCGCTCCGTCGCGAAAATGTGTAAGACAAAGTCGCAAAGGAGATAGGTTTGACTTCGAGCTTGAGCGCGCTGGTCGAGAGGCTGTAGCAGGGAACGATGCTTTTGGTACCTTTGCGACGAGGCGAATCAAGAGGGGAAAGCGAGACGAGCGGAAGGCTGGGGACGACGGGACGTGAGGTGGGCAGGGTGCACAGTAATAGTCAGGGCTGCTGAAGGAAGGGAAGCACGGAATGTTTGCGGCGCAATCTGAATGCTATTGTCATGTGAAGTTGATATGATGTGTTCTGAAAGTCGGTACATTGATGCACCTGGAGGTCCAGCCAGCTTGCGTAAGTACGGTACCCCAGGAACCAGGTGACTGACGGTGGAGGTGGAGGTGACATGGATATGGTTGGGGGAGCAAGCCTCATCTCCGTATTGAAACGGCCTAGCACAGAAAGCACACTGTCCAGACGTCGCCTCGTCTCCCGTTGCCCATCGTCCGCCGTTCTGGAGCTTGGAGCTCAGGCAGAGCTCAGGCCACCCTGAGGTCTCGTGACAGAGCCGCTCGACCAGCCAATGCAGTAAACAGTAAACGAAACGCCCCTCATAAACCGAAGATACCCCGCACAATACGCTTGCATGTTTTCGGACGATGTTCGCGGCAACACCCCCGGCCCCCCCCAGTGAAGCGTCAGTGCTGGCAAAAGCACTGCTCACAGTACCTATTTTGGAGGGTGGAACAGTAGAAGGTCTCGTCCGTCGCGGCAGGTGCACTGTGCCGCTGTCCTCCCCCCTGGCGGTCCTTCTCGACCCCGCTGAATTGGTCTCCCATAGGCAGTGGGGATTGGCCAGACACCTCTTGCTGTGACATTTTCTGTGAAATTGCATTCTACTACTGCCGTCGGTCAACGACCAGCCGTGCCGTTCCCTTGCAACTGGCCCAAGACCTCACCACCTACCCTGCCGCACTGCACTGCACCCATCCCCAACGCCGCCTCGCACTTCGATTCTCCGACCGCTTCTAGGATCGGCAATTTCAACTCCTGTCCTCGACATCCTCGCGTGCGTCGACACATTCCATAACGAGCTCTCATTACGCCTCTGAGCTGCACGAGTCTTGAATCTCTCCATCTACCAGTCGAGTCGTCCGACAGTCCATCCCACCACACCGCGACCATGTCGTCTCCCGCCGTACGTGGAAACATTCCTTGTCGTTGACGACAGCACCATCGTCGCACTCCTGAGTTCTCCAGCGGACTTCGATACTCCATGATCATGATTGAGGGGAATCCCTTACTGACCTACGGTTGGGGTTAGAAGATGATGCGCCGAAAGAAGAACGTCAAGAAGGGTATCCAGTTCTGCCTGATGGTTTGCGGAGCCTCAGGTACCGGTATGTTCCTCATGACCCCGTCCAAGTCTACATCGGGGCGTACCGTGGCACATACGATCAGACTGACAAGCTGCCAACAGGCCGTACCACCTTCGTCAACACCCTGTGCGGCAAGAGTGTACTCAACCACAAGGACTCCGACGACCCCAATGATGCCCACGTCGAGGAGGGCGTTAAAATCAAGCCAGTCACCGTCGGTTCGTCACGCCGCTTCTTACAACTCCCCAACGAATACTGATTATTTTCTAGAGCTTGAGCTGGACGAAGAGGGCACTCGCATCTCTCTCACCATCGTCGATACCCCCGGCTTCGGTGACCTGATCGATAACGAAGCCAGGTAGGAGTGAACCATGATCGCATCAGGATTTATGCGACTGACAACGCATCAACAGCTTCGCCGAGATCGTCGGCTACCTCGAGAGACAATACGACGATATTCTTGCCGAGGAGTCCCGAATTAAGCGTAACCCTCGTTTCAGGGACAACCGAGTTCACGCTATGCTCTACTTCATCACTCCCACTGGCCATGGGTATGCCCATGCGCGCCCGACGACGTCCGTTCCCCGCTGACCTGCTACATAGTCTGCGAGAGCTCGATATCGAGTTGATGAAGCGTCTTGCTCCCCGTGCCAACGTTATTCCTGTCATTGGTCGCGCCGACTCCCTGACCCCTGCCGAACTGGCCGAATCGAAGAAGCTCGTCATGGAGGACATTGAGCACTACCGCATTCCCGTTTACAACTTCCCCTACGACATCGAGGAGGACGATGAAGACACAGTCGAGGAGAATGCTGAGTTGAGGGGTCTCATGCCCTTTGCTATCGTTGGTTCTGAGGACATTGTCGAGATTGGCGGCCGCAAGGTTCGCGCTCGCCAGTACCCTTGGGGTGTAGTTGAGGTTGACAATCCTCGCCACTCTGACTTCCTCGCTATTCGATCGGCCCTCCTGCACAGCCACTTGGCCGATCTGAAGGAAATTACCCATGATTTCCTTTACGAAAACTACCGTACCGAGAAGCTCAGCAAGTCCGTTGAGGGTGGGGCCGGCGTGTATGTTTCTTTCCATCATATCGAAATTGTATCGATACTGACTCCCATACAGTGACTCGTCGATGAACCCCGAAGATCTCGCATCGCAGTCTGTTCGCCTCAAGGAAGAGCAGCTGCGCCGGGAAGAGGAGAAGCTGCGCGAGATTGAGAGCAAGGTTCAGCGCGAAATCGCCGAAAAGCGACAGGAGCTCCTTGCACGCGAGTCTCAGCTGCGCGAGATCGAAGCCCGCATGCAGCGCGAAGCCAGTGCCGCCGCGTCAACCCCCGCCCAGCAGATGACCCCCGGTGCCAACGGAGACCACAACTAGGAGTGGGACTCAAAGACTCTCGTGGCCACTTGAAACGGTCTTCGAGAAGGCCGTGATTCTGGCTATTTTCCACACTGGCGTTGGTTTGTCGTGTTCCTGTTGTTGCGCTGAAAGAGAGAGAGAGAGAGAGAGAGAGAACATTATTCCCCTGCTACTACGCGTTTTTCTTTCCGTTATGAAGATACAACCCTCCCCTAAAAGGTCTACGACTGCTACGAATGTAAAGAGAGATACAGGTGCGGTCTGCCGACTGCAGCGTATTGCTGTGGCGGGACAGGCGTATTGTTAGGCGATGCGAGACTGGGAAAGTGCTGTCATTCGAGAGAAGGATGGCAGATATCAGACGGGCAACACTTTGGGATCAGATATCAGGGCGACCGTCGCGCTTGTCTTTACTTCCGTGTTCTTGACCAAACGTCACGTCACTCTTAAATCCCAAGACTAGCATGGCCCTTCCATAGGCGCTTTCTTCCCGCAAATTTCCTTATCGCTAGCGGACTTTCGAATTCTGATTCAAATCACGTTCAATGCTATGAATTGATGCGTAGCCTTCACGAATTCAAGCCGCCTGTGTCCACGTCGCGAGCAACTTCATATCCGACTACTTGGAGTGCGCAGCATACTCGTCGTTTTGGATTGCAGTTTCGAAAAAGAAATAACATTGATTGCTGAACTCCTGCTACGGAAGGAAACCAACGCCGCCCGTACTCACGCCTCTGTTCCGGAAGAAAAAAGAATGGAAACCCAAGCTGCATAAATGAACCGGGCCAAAGCATGCTGTACAATCTGTGTCTACGCAACACAATCCGGTCCACCCTGACCTCGCTCAATCGCGCCGCGCAGCTTAGTTGTTGCTCTGGCTGTTGAGAATGCGCAGAATGGCGAGGAACAGGTTGAGGATGTCGAGGTACAGGCTGATGGCGGCGGCGATCTCCTCCTCGACGTGGTGATGGCGCATGATGAGCTGGGTGTCGACGAGGATGTAGGCGCTGAAGATCAGGGCGGCGACGCCGCCGTAGACGAGCTCTGCGGTGGAGTTGTAGGGGAGGAAGGCGGCCATGAGGCCGAAGAGGAGGAGGGCCCAGAGGGAGCCGAAGAGGTAGGGGGCCCAGGAGGTGAAGTCGTACTTTGTCTGGCAGGCGAAGAGGGTGAGGAAGACGAAGATGCCGGCGGTCAGGACGACGGCGTTGAGGACGATGGGAACCTTGTAGAAGGAAACGATGACGGAGACGGTGTAGGCTTCAAGGAGGGTGAAGCCTGAGAGGAAGAGGAGGTTCGTCGGGTAGGACTTGCGCTTCCAGAAGGTGAGGAGCATGAAGGCGATGGAGCCGAAGAGCTGGGGGTGGCGTGTTAGTTAACGATCGGAAGAGGGAATGGGGCTTGATTTGAAAGGACATACGGAAGCCCAGACGACGCCGGGGTGGGACTGGATCCAGGACTTGTAGCCCTCACTGAAGAAGCTCAGGGCGGAGACGGCGCCGGTGACGATGAGCTGAACGGTGAGAATGGCGTAGACCTTGCGGATGAACTGCATGCGGATGTCGATGGTAGCCTCGGCGACTGAGCCGCCAAACTTGAAGTCGTCGGGCAAGTCGGCATCCTCGTCCTGACTGGCGCGCGGGGCGCCGCCGCCGAAGAGGCGAGCTTCATCCTGAGCTGCGCTGCTCTCGGCCTGGTAGGCGGGGGGTGCCTGGGAGTAGAGACCGTGCTCGTCGGCATCAGGGTCGTGGGTGGGTGCCTGCTGGTACTTGGTGTTGGCGGCCATGGTTGAGGCTGTCGGCGTCGCCCGGTGTTGACTTCGAGTGATGTGACTTTGCGACCGTCAGTTAGTTGAGTCTGAAATCGATGGCAGAGGGTCAGAAGGTGGGCTGTTTGATCGGTTTCGACGTGTTGTAAGTAGGGTGGTAGGTATGTTTGTAGGCAGAAGGGAATACGGGGGTGTCAGACGGATGGAGGTCGTCAATCGTGCGTTCCCGACTGTCCGTGGTCATGTGGGGTGAGGTGGCTGTGTCGAGGGAAGCTCCTTAGCTAAGCCAGACAGGATGTGGCTGGAAGATTCCCTTCGACTCCACTGCGAGACATTCAACGGTTCTGATACAGACCGTAATCAGTCTCCACACTACACTGTGTACGTTTCCGTATTTCTCGGGTGTGCGAACACAGTGTGATCGGGATCGACAACGGACATCTGAGTTTGTGGGCTCAACCCCCATCAACAATTTCGAGGCGTTAATTGGGCGACATCGTGGCCATGGAAGCATGTATCAATGGTCCCAGAGAGATGACATGTCGGTCGAATACTTCCTCTCTTGGCCATCGGCTAGTCAGCATTGATCAATCCATGCCACGGCAGTTTCCCCAGGTTAGCCATTGCACTGCAATCTAGCCGGCTCGGACCTGGTTGACCAGCTGATGCTTCAGGATTGTTGAGGAGGGCGGGGGGATATCGAAAGAGAAGCGAGGGTCTGCATTCGGTCTGGCCTCTGAGCTTCTATCGAGGTACCGGCGAGGCCTGTCAGTGGCCAGCAAATGCCTGTGGTAGGAGGGCAGGGGGGCACAGGGGCGGAGGGGCGGAGGGGCAGAGAGGGGGGCTGAAGGGGGCTGAAGACACAGAGCACGCAAGAAAGGGGGCACTCACCCAGGCGGCCAGAACCCCCCAAAGCCCCTCCATCTCCCTCCCCCCCTGGTTGGCCGCTAAGATTAGGACCCCCAAAGACCCCTATCCATGAACTGACACCCTGTCACTTTTTTCTTCGTGTGTCTGTCTACCTTGTCAACTCCCACGCTGCTAGAGAGGCTCACCGCCTTCAGTTTCGAGGCCGTTTTCCTCCCGGGCCAACCCCCTGATCTTCCAGACTTGTGGCCCCAAAGCAGGGCCCAGCTTCCCTGCCCCAGCTTGTCCGCCAAACGAGCCAACCAGCATGTCTCAATTCGAGCAAAATTGTGACGGCTCGAATCATCTGCATCTGCATGGAGTCGACATTCAGGACCAGCACCAGCACCAGCAAGCACCACCACCATTCACACCTGGACGGGGGGTGGAGGAGGAGCCAAAAAGTCCACATCTCCAGCCAACCTAGGTACCTACCAACAAACAAGGCTTTAGGTTCATTGGTACCATCTACCTAGCCAAGCGAGCAAGGAAGCAACCAAGCACGCAACAAGTCACCAGGTAGCATAGCACAGCACAGCATCGAGCTCTGCATCCTGATCTTCATCTTCAAACTCGCTTCACCTCCTCAACTGCTCCTCCTCCTCCAGCACCACCACCCCTTTCCTCTACTCTCCTCCCCTCTCCTCTTTCGGCCGGCCAGGTATCTGCCACCCCCCGCAAGCCGCTCTTTTGATCCTTCGTCTTTGCGAAACCTCCCCCCTCGAGCATTCCAACTCACCGACCACCAACCACCTGCTGGCCGCGGGACCTCGACTCGCATCACCTCGAACGCCCCTCCTCGTCCTGTCCTCACGCACACCCTCTGTCGCAAGCATAGCGCAGCATCATCTATAGAGTTTTAGACTTTGTCTTCCGCCTCTTTTTGCGTCCGAGCTTTCAACATCCCACCAGCTTGATCGAGTCGCCTGCAACCTCAGCACTGAACCTGCCACATTGGGTTGTCTCCCCTTCAACACCAGAAACTCGACTCGAAATCTGCCAACCTTTCTTCTCGCCCACAATGACCGACGTCGACGGCCTCGATCCCCAACCCGTTCAGGCTCAGCCTGAGGAGCAGGCTCAGGCCCGGGTTCCAGATGTTCAACTTCATGACGTACCCCAAGAAAAGGCTGTCTCTCGCGCCGCCGCTCCAGCCATCGAGCGAAACCTCAGTCAGAAAAAACCCCAGAATATGAACGGCCCATTATACATGCAGTCGGCAGGCCATAAGAACGTGCGCTTCGTCCCCCGCAAGAGGAAGCAGGACGACGGCGCTCTGGTTCTTCTGGCTCGCTGGTTTGTCGAGAATCAAATTGGTATGCCTCCTGCCCACCCTCAATTTCTTGCGGCCTCGTCTCCTGGGCTTCCCCCTCCCCATACGCCTCGTGGTGGAGGTCTCAGTGCCCCAAGCCACCGAGTTCCACGACCGCGCCTGTCAAACCGCGGAAACTGAAACCCCACCAAATCTTTGACCGAGATCATCCTTGCTAACGTTTGCGCGCAATGCTAGGCCTCTCCTTCAACCTCATCGCCCTCCTCTTCCTCGCCCACTACTTCATTCCCAAAGCGCAAGCACACACCTCCAAGTTCTTCACCCTGTCCTATCACAACCCTGCCACCGATACCTTCAAAAATGGCTCCGACGATATGTACTTCATCGCCTTCTGCGTTGTCCTCTTCACCGGTCTGCGCGCCGCCACGATGGAATACGTCCTTGCTCCCTTTGCCAAGACCTGGGGAGTGCGCAAGACCAAGGACCTGACCCGCTTCAGCGAGCAGTCCTGGATGCTGGTTTACTACGTTATCTTCTGGTCGATGGGCCTGGTACGTTTACCTGCAGGCGCACGCCGCAGACAGCGGTCATGAATGCCTACTAACAATTCACAGTATATCTACTGCACCTCGCCCTATTTCCTCAACCTTCAGGAAATGTGGACCAACTGGCCAGTTCGCGAGATGAACGCTCTCAGCAAGTTTTACACTCTCGCCCAGTCAGCTTTTTGGATCCAGCAGATTATCGTCATCAACATTGAAGAGCGCCGCAACGATCACTGGCAGATGTTTGCCCACCACGTCATCACGCTCGGACTGCTGTTCTCGTGCTATGCCTACCACCAGACACGCGTCGGAAACGTCATTCTCGTCATCATGGATGTTGGCGACATCTTTCTACCAGTGAGCACACACTTTTCCCCTTTTTGCAAACTCGCCGCAGATGGCTGACCAGAAAACAGCTTGCCAAGTGCCTGAAGTACATGGGCTTCACGACCGTTTGCGACGTCATGTTCGGCGTCTTCCTGACCTACTGGATCGTCGCCCGCCACATTCTGTACCCGATGGTCTGCTGGTCCATCTACACCGACATCCCCAACATCATCGGCGAGGTCTGCTACAAGGGTTCCGATACCAATCTTCAGGGACCCTTCCCGGTGCCGGAGACCTCCAGCTATCTTCTCGAACCCTTCTGGGACTCGGAGGGAATGGTCTGTTTTGGAAAGAGGGTCACATGGTACTTCCTCGTGCCGCTGCTGCTGCTGCAATGTCTTATTTTCGCCTGGTTCGTCCTGATCGCCCGTGTCGCCATCAAAGTCATTCGCGGCGGCAGCGCCGAAGACAACCGCAGCGACGACGAGGCCGAGGAGGAGGAAGACTTTGTCTACGAGGAGGCCCCGCTCGAGGAGGAGGTCGGTGTGGAGGAGCTCCATCTCAAGAGCTGGGAGCGCAGGTCTGGCCTCAAGAGGCAGGCCAGCGCGTCGGGCGTCAGCCTGCCCAGCCACAGTGACCGAAAGGAGCTGCTCGGCCGGATCGGCTGCGAGAAGCAGGTCGAATAATCGGGCATTACGGGGCCCTGGGTATGAAAGACGCGATCGCAGACGACAATACTTTGTGCGTTATGAACAGGAGGGATGGGCGGGATGGATCAGAAGCCACGGACGGGCCCTGCGTCGACAGTACTAGGGCTGTTCAGCTGTAGGAGCCCCATGATGACCAATCTTTTCTGCTGGCAGAGTATAGACCGGCTTTCTTATACGGAGACACCTTGGGTTTTGCTCTCCCGTTACATCATATGATATCACTCTCAAGACAAGTCATTTGGCGTTGGTTCTACATTCTGTTCCTCCATAAGTCTCTGATGGCGCAAGGCCTGATCTGTTGTGGTGGTGATGTGCAGGTCTACGGTATGGCTCGCTGGCATCGTGGCGGGAGTTGCTGGGGGCTTTGCGGCCCTAGCACTGCTGCGATGATGATCGTGGTTTCTTGTACTACCTGATGAGACGATAGAAGAGGGCCCGCACGGGAGTTTCTGGCTGGTAAGCTGGCCTGGCTGACAAGCTACACCCTCCCGAGAAATACGGCATGGAGCAGTCGGCTCAGCACGACTGAGATCTTCTATGATGGACTGTTAACGAAGAAGAGTAACTCGAAACTTGAACCCTTTTTTTCATCTCATCCCCCTGTCGTCAATTTACGAGTTGTCTGAGCTCTTTGTAGAATATTCTATCTGACTAGAAGTCTTAATCCTGAGATGGTGAGCGCGGTCCAGACCATTCCTTCTCAGAACCGCAATACTTCGGAGCCCTGTTGAACAGCCATCCTTGAAGACACCAATCATTGCTGCCAATTGCTCAAGTCGGCCTTCGACAACCCAAGTAAGACAGCGGTGGTGCGCTGCAATTGCTGCGCGTCTCCCAACCGGGGACCGTCACACCATTGCGCTGTTCAAGGCGTTCAAAAACACTGGTTTGAGGCCACAACCCTTTGGTAGGCCGTTGATAGACTCCGGTTGATATATGTACCACGAGGTTTCCCATCAATTTGACAAATGGGCCCGCTCATGGAAGCAGTGCTGACTTTAACCCCTTTGAAGTTGAGCATTATTACACAAGGTCGAAGGTTGTCATTTCTTACTTCTCACGAGAACGTACTTCTTAACGTTTTTCCCGCATCAGAGCCTCTACAGTTGGCACTACATGAAATATCAATTCCAGCAGAATGCAGGCCATCAATTTGTATTCGACCCTGCCCCCCTCCCCGAAATCCACTACTTCCAAGTCGCACTCAGGCAACCTTGTGGAAAACTACCGACGCTTCAAGGTGTGAAGAGTCTCGCCACGCCATCGACCGCAATATTACCACCACTCAGCACAATCCCAAGGTCCCATCCCTTCTCGCCAGCCTCTCGCTCTACCAGGGACCTAAAGCCTTCGTCAAAGAGCACCACGGCCAGAGGAACTGCTGCACTGGGCTCAACAACAAGCTTCATGCGCTCCAACATCAGGCTCATCGCCGCCTTAATCTCATCCTCGGTTACCGAGTACATCTTCTGTACTAGCTTCCTCTCATATAGAATACCCCAAGGGTGAACGCCCAAATACGATCGCAAGCCATCTGCGATGGACATGCTGTTCACGTACGTGATTCTTTCGCCCTTTTCCATACCGCGCTTGGCGTCATCAGCCCCCTCAAACTCGGGCTCCGCACCAAACACTTTGATGCCGGTGCCTTCGCAGCTCAGAGCGATGCCCGAAAGCATACCACCACCGCTACAGGGTGCAATGATCGCATCGAGACAATCCACTTGTTCTTGCATTTCAAGACCCATGGTACCTTGACCCAGGATAATGTCAGGATGGTCATACGGTGGTACCAGGCGCGCACCAGTATCGGCAACGACCTTCTCGGCCACAGCCAGACGTTCGGTAAGGCTGCTGAAAATAACATTCGCGCCGTATCCCTTGGTTGCGGCGACTTTACTCGGGATCGTGACCGACGGCATCACGATGTGCGCTGGCATGTTATTCTCCTTTGCTGCGAGAGCTAATGCCTGTGCATGGTTGCCTGGGAGAACGCTTGCAATTAGCGAAAAAGATCACGGGCTGGTGGTTCAAAAACAGAAACTTCTAAAGTTCTCACCTGAGCTGTGTGTCGCAACACCCTTTTCTCTACCACCATTCTCTTCCCATCCTGGCTCCATCTTAAGTCTCTCGATAGCGTGGAAAGCACCGCGGGCCTTGAATGCACCAGCTCGCTGGAAGTTCTCGCATTTGAACCACAGCCTGATAGTTGGCTTGGCGGGGTCATCCCCGGCGTAATCACCTTTCAATGCAGAAGCATCTTGTGGAGTTGAAGCCAGTTTGCTCAGGTAGCTGCTTTGGAGAACTGGTGTATTATGGATAT
Organism: Verticillium nubilum; assembly: GCA_002851675.1. Taxonomy (NCBI): domain Eukaryota; kingdom Fungi; phylum Ascomycota; class Sordariomycetes; order Glomerellales; family Plectosphaerellaceae; genus Verticillium; species Verticillium nubilum. Next base: position 244,651 of record NMXI01000040.1, on the reverse strand, counting down.
GAGGTCGAATGAGGTCATGCGCTTCAATGACGGAGTCCCGTGTCAGGGGCAGACAAGTCGAGAGGTTCGCCATGATGTCTGTCTGTCGCCTTGCTGCCTTCACAGCAATTGACTAGTAGAGATTTGAAAATCACGAGAAATGTTGTGATCGGTTCCGCACGATTTATACTGCACTTCCCATTGTTTTTGTGAGTCATATGAATTACTTAAGGGGTACATAGTCGAGCCAGATCTATTTAGGCAGGTGATCGTATCGATTATACAAAGTTCTTCCTTCTCGGCAATGCAGACGCCGAGCGCCAAGGTTGAGATCGTGTGACATCATACAGTCTCGGTGCCAGTACGTACCAGTTGTTAAGCTGTCTGGGTGTTCGAAATGACGCGAGGCATCGGTCTTGGGACAACATTGGCTTTAATGTGTGTCCTGTGCTTGACTGCAATATCGGTATCCACGCGAGGAAAGCCATCCTGGATATTCGTCCCCGGCAAAGAGCCGCAATGTTCCCACTCTTGAGCGTTAGGCTCTTTATATAAGATTCTATATCTGTTGGGGACTTAACTGCGGCAGCCATGAAACATAGCAGTCAGGCCGTTCTATAGACACGAGCAGTTCAGTTAAGTATATAAGGAACGCGAAGGCGTCCTTAAGAAGTAAAGAGGTTAGGAACTATTATAAGCACGGACGACCACAGGCCAGGGGCCGGGACCCTAGGGGTTACTAGCAGACTAAGGGGCCGAGTATTAGCAGAATTATATATATATAGATGCGGCTAGAGGCCTAGATAAGGAGAAGGAGGGCATCGATTATTCTACGTCTCTATAGCTACCTACTAATAGACTTATTACTCGTCCTTTACTTATTACTAAACTACTCCCTTAATATAATAATCGATCTATCCTTTAGGAGGTAACGACTATTAGATACGATAGTAACTAGAGAGACGCGAAATACTAGAAGCTAGACTATAGTAGGGTACTAAGAGGATATCGATACTAAGGGTAATACGCCGCTAATAGAGTATAGCTAAGCGACTAACTAGGAGACTACGGGAGATACTTTAATAATAACTAACGAGGAACTAGATAGGTAATTAGAAGAGGAAAGATAGAAATTCGTACGTAAGAGGAAGATCGAAGAATTAACTTTACTAAGAAAGGGGGAGGACCCCTCGGCCTAATAGCCGACTAGTAGTAGAAGAACGGCCCCTACCTTAAGGATAGCTTATAATAAAGAAAACTATAAGGGTATATCCTTTACTAAGATCTAGCTACTACCTATCTATTATAAGGGAGCTAGCTAAGTAGAGCTTAACTTATTCTTATTTAGTCTAGATATAAGGTTCTAAATTAATAATAAGAGCTTTTAGAGAAATATTAATAAAGTAGTATATATAAGTAGCTACTTTATAGATAACCTATAATAGAAATAGATAGTAAATATATAAATAAGTTACGATTTAATTTCTAATATTACTAAGAAAGTAATAGAGACTTAGTTATAGGAAGACGCGGACGACGATAATACCCGAGTACTCTAAACTATTATTAAACTATATAGCTATAACTAATATTTCTAAAACCCTAAGTAGAAGTATTAGGACTTCGTAGACGTATATAATAGCCTAGAAGTAGAGCTATTAAAGCCCTTACTATAGATCTATAGGGTTACCCTACTCCTTGCTAAATTAGACCTAGACCTCGTTTAATAAATTATAGTTTAAGGTATTCCCTATATAAGAATAGAACTAAATAGTACTATAAAACGAGCTAAGACCCTATTATAGACGAAATAGACTCTAAAATAACCCTAGTACGCGAATAATTAGGAATAGATAAGGAGATAGTCCGAGTACTTAGTAATACGCTAGGAATATACCCCTAACGCGTATATAAATACCTACTAGTAAGGAAGTAAGGGATAAAGCGCGGAATAGAAAGTACTTAAGATACGGCTATAGTCCCTAAAGATATAGCTAAGGTCCTTAATAGCAGATTAATAGTAAGCTACTAGGAGGTTAGGAAGCCTAGAAAACGTCTAATACTATACCTATAATAGGTTTAGCTACTATATAAGTAACTACTTAGAAGCGGCCTATACTTTATATAGTAAATAGGGATATACGTTTAAGAGCTACTAAAAAGACTTAAGGACGAACTAGGAGCTAATTAGTAGTAGGCTACTAGTAGATAATAACTAGGAATAGGATAAGTAATTATAACTATTATAAAGAAGATTTAAAGTAAAGATTAAAATATAGCTAAATAACTAATAGGTTATAGTAGAAGTAATACTAGATAATAGAGTAGACGTAAACGTTATAAGTAGCGACCTACTAAGGAGGTTAGGAATATAGCTCGTATTAGATAAGGAATCTTTAGCTACCCCCCTAAGTAACGAGCGAATCCTAACCTTTAGTATAAGGAAGCTTACTTATAGGGTTACTAATAACTCTAGGATTATAAGAATCTAGTCCTCTAAGTATAAAGTAATAGACGAGATCCGGAATAGCTATAATATTATACTAAGTAATCCTTAACTAACTTAGACGAACCCTATAAAAGACTAGTAATCGAGGTACTAGAAGTACTTACTATAGAGAAAAGATATTAAGATTATAGTATTAAGGAAGGAAATTAGGAAAGTAGTAGAGGAGACGGATATAATCGCGATAATTATCCCGGAAAACGTCTAAATACTATTATAGGGAGTATAGTAGAATAATTACTATAGAGATAAAGCTATAACCTTATAAATCCTATAATAGTTCTAAGAATTTAGAGACGTATTCGATATAGAGAGAGCTACTACCCTACTATAGTACTATAAGTAGGACTATACTATCGACGTAGAAGAAGGGAAGAGAGTTCTATTCGGGCCTATCTACGTACTTATAGAAGAGGAACTTAAAGTACTCTAGGAATATATCGACGACTTACTAAAGAAGGGATAGATTAGACCCTCTACTAGCCTAGCTAGAGCCCTAGTACTATTCGTTCTAAAGAAAGGCAGTAAACTTAGGATATATATAGACTATAGAGTATTAAATAAAGTTATAAAAAAGGATCGTATAGTACTCCTACTTATCTACGAGATACTTAATAGGCTATCTATAGCTAGGCTCTTTACGAAGCTTAACCTTAAAGACGTATACTACTACTTTATTAGGCTAGAGACGAATAGAAGACTGCCTTTAGGACGAAGTACGGATACTTCGAGTACTTAGTTATACTATTTAGACTCGTAAACGTACTAACTACCTTCTAAGCGTATATTAATAAAGTACTAACGGGCCTTATAGATATAATTTACGTAATCTATATAGACGATATCCTAATATACTCGAAAATAATAATAGAATACTTAAAGAGTACTAAAGCCGTACTATAGAGACTTAGAGAATAGAGATTATATATAAACCTAGATAAGTACGCCTTTAATATAACTATAATAGAGTTCCTAGGGTTTATAATATCCCTAGTAGAACTCTTAATCGCAGACGAATAAATTACTATAGTACGAGACTAGCTAATACTTAAGATACTTAAGGAACTATAGGGTTTCCTTAGATTTATAGGGTTCTATAAGTACTTCGTAAAGAACTACTTAAAGATTATAGTACCCCTTACTAATAGAAGTAACTATAACCCTATAGTACCCCTACTACTAACGACGAAGGAGATTATAGTATTTAAGAAACTAAAAATTATCTTTATAAGAGTACTAGTACTATACTACTTCGATCTATTACTTAGAATACGAGTCGAGCTAGACGCTTCGAGCTTTATAATCGGATCTATTATCTCCTAACTAGAAGGGGATAGCTAGAGACTAATCGCCTTCTTCTCGAGGAAGCTCTAGAGAGTAGAACTAAGATATAATACTCTAGAAGTAGAAATAATAGCGATTATAGAATTATTTAGAACGTAGAAGTAGTACTTAGTATATAATAGAAATACTATAGAAGTACTAATTAATTACCTAAACTATAGGTACCTCCTAGATAAACTAAAAATATTAGGAAGATAAGCTAGATAGCTATAAGCCCTAGTAGAGTTTAACTTTAGAATCGACTTTAGAGCTAATAGTAGGAACCTAGTAGACGGCCTATTATAGCGATTAGACTATAAGCTATAAAAAGGAGAGTAAGACGAGGCTCGAGCTAGATATCTACTATTATAGTTATAACGGTTTAGTAATCTTATTAGCGTAGTTACGGAGCGCTACTAGTAAGGAGATAACCGGCTACTATAAGAGGTTATCTAGGACGAATAACGAAGAAATAAATTCTATTTATTAGGGAAATAGAGGGGGAAGAAGGACTAGGAGGATACGGATAGGCTACTATAGTACTAAGGGAAAGTATTTATATTATAAAATAACGACCTAAGAAAGGAAATCTTATAACGAGTATATAATAGCCTAATAGTAGGGTATTAGGGATATAAAAAGACGAGTATACGACTATGAAATACTTACTTCTAGAATAACTTATTAAAAGATATTAGGACTTATATCCCGACTAACCTAACTTACTAAATTATAAAACTACGATAATATAAGCCTTATAGTACCCTTACTAGTCTACTACTACTAGGCGGGCCGTTCTAAGAGCTCTCTATAGACTTTATAATAGGCCTCCTATAGATAGTAAAGTAAGACTCTATACTTATTATAGTAGACCGATTTACGAAGTACGTATAGTACTTCCCCGTAAGTAGTAGACTTATAATAGAGGGTCTCGTAATAACCTTATAGGATAACGCCTATAAGATATATAGGCTCCCTAGAGGAATAGTATTAGATAGAGGATTCCTCTTTATAAGTAAGTTCTAAATAATACTTTATAGACGAATAGGGATAGAGAGACGCCTATCTATAGCGTTTTACCTATAGATAGATAGTTAGACGGAATAATAGAACTAGAACCTCGAATACTACTTTAGAACGTTCTATAATACGGAATAGTCGAACTAGGCCTAGCTACTCCTATTAGTAGAGTTTATATATAATATATCGTTCTATTCGACTATCTAATAGTCTCTAATAGAAGCCTTAATAGGGTATACTCTAGTTAGTCCTAGTAACTTATTATAATATTAGTAATACTAGGGAAACGAAGTTATAGTAGAAGAACGTAATATAGAATAGAAGAGGAATAAGAGAAGGATATAAGATCTACTATAGGAATATAGTAGATAATAAATTAAATACTATAATAAGAACTATAAACTAAAGTAGTATAAAGAAGGCGATATAGTCTTACTATTAGTAAAAACGGTTAAATAGTAGCGGCTAAGTAGGAAGCTATCGGATAAGTACCTAGGACTATTTAAGATTATTAGGAAAGTCAGGGACTATAGCCTCGTATATAGGCTATAGCTACCTACTAGCTATAGAATCTATAATATCTTCTATATATCCTACTTAGAAGACTAGAAGCCGCGGCTATAAGAGCCGATACTAAACCTATAGATAATAGAAGTTAACCTAATTACGGGGATAGAAGATATATACTTAGTATAGGAGATCGTAGCTTATAAGGGGCTACTACGTAATAGATAGTACCTTATTAGGTAGGCTAGTTACCCTAAGAGCGAAAATTTATAGGAGCTAGCTAGAAATATTACGGGCGACGTAATCGATAGCTACTACGAGGAGTAGAATAGATAGAAGGATTATAGTAGTAGGTTACTAGGAGAGTAGTAGCGGATAGTTATAGGGCATTAACGGGGGAGTAGCCCCCGCCCTACTAGAAGCTAAGTAAAAGTAAAGTAATAAAAAAAACGAAAATAAAACTATATAGCTAGTAATAGACTAGTAGGGGGGTTAGTAGTAGACTATTAGCGGCAGTTAGGGAAATAAAAAAATAGATAGAAGACTACTAGTAGACTAGCGGCGGTAGTAGCGCAGGTATATAGTATAGAATTCACGTACCCTAACTATCCTAGCTATCTAGGCTACCCTTAACCCTAAGATTATTACTACTAATAGTATTATCCTCTACCTCCTCCTTATTAGTAAGGGTATTACGATTCTATAGTAGGTTAGTAGTAGACTACTAGTAGACTACTAAGAAAGGACTTATGACGAGATTATAGCTCTCTCGTACCTTAGAGAGTATAGTAAAGATATTACTAACCCTACTAGTAATCTATTATAGGGTAGTAGTAGTAGCCTTAGCGGCCTAGGCGGACCGCTTAGCAGCCTAGGCTAGGCGCTTAGTAATAGCTAGGCGGCGGGCCTAGTACTACTTAGCGTCCTCCTTTTCGGAGGTAGCGCGCTTCTCTATACTAGCGGCCTTATAGTTCTTACCCTACTAGAGGGCCTTAGTAGCGTCAGCCCTAGCCTTATTAAGGTTAGCCTATAGTAGATTAGCGGCAGACTACTAGGAGATAATAAAGGAAGATATACTTTAAAGTTACTAATATAGCTATTAGCGGCTACGGCCTCTACGGCTAGTTAAAGAGCCCGGAAGATAGGCTAGTCTTTAATAGGGGGCTATAGCGGTTTAGCTATAGACTACTAGAGGGGTACTAGAGGTACCTATAGGGATATATACTTTTCCCTTCTAGGAAATATTATAATATAAATATTTAGTAGAAGTAGCTACCTATAGTTAGTAGGGTATAAGGGGGGTACTAGTAGACTACCTAAAACTTATATCCGTCGTTCTTATAGTAGGGGTAATCCCGGGTACTAACTAGGACCTATTACTCAGCTATACGGTCCGTATAGTAGAGGTATAGTATACTTCTAGTAGTATAGGGCGTATTAATAGTATTACGGGCGGGGTTCCGGGTAAGGGGAGCTATAGTTCTATAGTAGATTAGCGGCGAGCTACTAAGGGATTACTAGTAGACTACTTATAAGAGGAAGGGTATATAAGTAAGATTAACGAACTATAGTAATATTAGTACCTAGACTACTACTAGACTATAGTAGACTTATAGGTAAGTAATTAAAATTTTAAAAAAACGAAAATCTATACGAAGTTAGTAGAAGAACCCTAAGTAACCGATTACTAGGACCTAGGACTCCTAGACTAAGGCCGAGATAGGCCTAGGGAAGAGCTACTTACTATCGTTATCGTTATTATTATTAAAGAAGAAGAGAATAGGAGACTCGGAGACTAGAAGAGGCCGTTAGATATACGGGAGGGCTATAACTAGACGAAATAGAATAATACGCTATTTATTATTATAATATTAAGATAAATAGGAGTAACGACCTACGTAATAACTACGGAGAGCTATAACGGGAACTATAAAAACCCCCTAGTAGACTACTAGAAGATATAATTACTAAATAACGACCTAGAATAAAGAGAGAACGTAGAATTAGAAAATAGGAAGAGTAAAGATATCTATAGTAGACTAATAGTAGAACCCCTAGAGGGCAGCCGAGTACTAAGGCGTACTTAGTAGACTAAGAAAAGAAGAAAGACTAGAATAAATAATAAAGATAATAGATAATAAGACTAATAGAATAATAGAATAGTAGAATAATAGAATAATAGAATAACGGAATAGTAATAGCGAGTTAAGGCTATAAGTACTATATAGTAGACTATAAGGGGAGGAAACTACTAAAGGCTATTACTTCGAGACGAAGTAATAAGAGAGGAGGGCTATTATATTATAAGCACGGACGACTACGGGCTAGGGGCCGGGACCCTAGGGGTTACTAGCAGACTAAGGGGCCGAGCGTTAGCAGAATTATATATATATAGATGCGGCCAGAGGCCTAGACAAGGAGAAGGAGGGCATCGATTATTCTACGTCTCTATAGCTACCTACTAACAGACTCATTGCTCGTCCTTTACTCATTGCCAAACCACCCCCTTAACAGGAACTATCTGTCGGGACCACACAGGCGTTATAGGACAACCCCTGCTGCCCACCTGTAGGAGAGGACCGAGCACGACGAGAGCTATATATCCAGAGGCAGGAAGACCATGCAGGAGGAACAGGGCATCGATTATATCATCTCTTCAGCTACACCAACCTTTAGTCCAACAGTTGATCGTTCTTTACTCATCACCAAGATCCCTTTGACATCATCCTACCCTATACCTATCTATCACGTAAATAGGAGTCGAACTACAGAAGACCTCTTCAGTCTACTGTACCGCCGACTCCGACACCGCGCTCGGCGACTTGGCACGTAGACTGATTAGTTGCAGTTTTGAACCGACGGATGAGCATCACAGCTTTCCCACCGGGCCTTTAGATTGTCAGCGGCAACGCTACAACCCGAGTTTCGCCGGTAACTCATGGCAAACTATTGAAATCCGAGCAGTGCACTGGACCTGCCCCCAATGTCAAAACTTCTCTGAACCTCCTTCGTGGCCTCCAGAGTCTGAAGATACTACGGCATGAAACTAGATTAGAAACACGCCGTATACAGCATTGATTTCCTAGACTTCGACTGTGACGGTTTCGCGTCCGCCTTACGAGCGGATGTTCACATGGCGTATTGCCACGACCCCAACAAACGACTTATAATTACCAAACCAACATGCCCTTTCCAAGCATCCAAGGCACGAATTGCAATTTCCAGGAAGTTTGGAATCATCTCTCACATATGCAGATCGAGATGTATTGGAACACACCTGTGTTCAAGGGTCAATGCCGTTAATATCAATCGACTCAGCCATTTGTCCTCTCTAATGGCGATGGGTCAAACTACTTACCTATTGTTGTTAGGTTTTCCAGTGCGTAAGCAAGTCATATGCTTGACGTCTGTCCGCGCGCCAAATCTCTGTGCTTCTTACTTATAAGGGGAGCGAAGGCTTTTTCCTGAATTGTGACTCCCTTGGTGTCCATCAGCATAAAAAGGGCTGGTCTTAGGATCTCTGCATCAAGACGCTGATCCTTTTACACAACTAACCAAGCCCTCCACAACCTACCATAGACGCCGAAGTCTTCAGATGCTCAACAGCAGCAGGAAAGGCCTACCACGTCGAACGCCCTTCTCTTCCAAGTCACTACGTCCTACACAACTGCCCTGGTGTAGATGAGGAAGTGCTCGACGTGAAACCTTTGACATAGAATATCCTAGATACCTTGGCAGCACACTCATTTGACCCTTACGCGGCTGGAGTAGCCATGACCGATAATGACTGGAGTTGGCTAGCTAGCTGGGGGCTCCCCCTAGCCGAGATTCTTAAGCCACAAAAACTTCCCCAGAAGATTATACGCCTAGCAGGCTTAAGCAGTGTCGAAAAGATCAAGTTCAAAGCCACTTCCTGCTCGCAGACAACAACGCGTGGCTCGGTGAGGTCGCCAGGGCAGCCGATACCATGCAATGGGTGAAGAAGAAGCTAAGCTACCGTTAATACTGAGGAAGACCAAGCCGTGACGATGGAATAGAGCTGGCTTCATTCTCCGTTCAGCCTCCAACCATCAGAGACTACGGTAGACTGTGGGAGAAAATGGTGGTGATATACGCAAAAGCTGTAGACGAAAGGAAAAATCAGAAACAGTATTCGCCAAATGCGTGGCACCGCGTGCCTTATAACTTCATTTCGCGGTCCACCCACCTCCAGGGAGGAGATGTAGTCGTACCTTATGCGCTCGCGGCCGCTACCTTGCCCACTAGTCCCAAAATTCCAGCACTGGTGACCACTTCATTCGATCTCGTGAAACCTTCCCTGAAGGGAAGACGCTCTTGCTCTGGTGGATGGCACTGTTAGCCTACGCCTCAAACCTGGGGTCGGTCCAGCTGGAGACTTACCAAACATCACTCTGACCCACTTGGTTACCGCATTGCCGTCATTGACGTTGCCAAAGATGGATAGGTAGAGGGCAGTTTCGATGAAGCTGAACTGTACACCATCGGCGTTGAGGTTGAACTCAGGGTTCGCTGCCGCGGCCGCTTGAAGACGAGCTTTCCTTGCCGCCGCTGCAGTCTGGATGGAGATGGTTCGATTTGTGAAGTGAGAAGCGACTGAGTCCCAGATCGTACGGTTGAAGCTGTGGTTGTCGCCAAAGTATATGTCATTGCGGCTCAGACTTCCATCATGCTCGATGACTTTGTTTGAATCAGCACCGATTCCTGTCATACAGCCTTTGTTCTTGATGGTATATCATCTCACCTCCATGTGCATCGATGTCGTCCAGATTGAAGGTGCCGTTATTGCCGGTGGTGGAAGCTGTCAATGCCCTGGTGCCCACCAAAGCTGTGGCGGACGGCTCCAGGTTGACAGCATCGGTGAAAGCGATGATGAGGTCCGCGAGCGAAATGTTCAAGCCATCGCGAGGAAGATATGCGTGATTGGCGAGGCTATTCACCATAGGGCAAGGGCTTCGACCTACTCTGATGTTAGCCATCAGATGAGCGCTGTCGCGGGAGTCATCCGATCTGTGACTGACGGTCCGTAGGGCCAGGAGCTTTCCAGCGATGGTTTAGACCAGGGATGGCCTCGGCAGTAATCGCCGTCGCCAACAGAACAATGGTGGTGCTGAATCGCATCGTGTGAAATGGCGGGCTCGCTGATCTGGACAGGGGTTCGGTAGAAGAGGGTGGGACAGGTAAGATATGGGATGGAAATTCAGGAGCAGCCTGCCTGGTTTTCAGCAAGCACTCGTCCCGCGCTTTTAGCAGCATCTTGCGTGCCTCGCATTGTTGGTGACCCTCTATAGCTATGAAATTTGCACTAATACCCGTACCCGATAGTTGCCCCTGAACACGGGATTCCCGGGGTGCGCTAATGCTTTGCATGGACGATGGACGCTAAGACGGCCAATTAAACAGAAGCCGATAGTCATCAGATCTTCACTAAGCTCGGGGGACCTTCCCGTTAGAACGGTTCCGCACCATGAGATCCGCCCTGACCGAAGACCGCCCACCCAGACGCCGCCAAGCCGCCTACCTATACAGGCCACACTCCGGCCATACCCCTTTGTAATGTACTTGGTACACATCAATTAATGCCCCTTCCGCGGGGCTAAGAGAAGGCAACTCGGCACGTGCCTGGCACTACCTAAGGTAAGTTACATTACATTACGCAAGGTCGTACGGGCCACCCTGGGATCACTCATGTGACCATGATCCAGTCACTACACATCGATCATCCACAGCATCAAGTGAGCCGATCTTGGTAACGCAAATTCACCGACATGGACGTGAATAGGCCCCATAGTATCTTCTCACTGAATACCGACATCATGATGTACAAAGTATATCACGATGACACTTCTAATCCGTATCAAAAACACTGACTCGCAAGCTAATAGTAAGGATAACATATAAAGGTATTTAAGAACTATTTAAACCATATTAGATAGCAACCTCTGACTAATCGGAGGATCACGTGTGCTATTAGTCACGTGATCCCCGACCGGTCAAAACCAGGGTTCTCTGCTCTTGGGAGCAGAGAGACCCCTGAGAATACACACAACTATCGCACCACCAAACCAATGATCCAGAGCTCTTAGGCGCAGACCTTAGCTGAGGATTGGGTTCACGCGAGTAGGCTTGGGAATCCCCAAAAAATCGTGATCCATTGGGTACCCAAAAGAGAAGTGGAGAAACCAATTCGGTACCCAAAACCCAAATTCCAAGCCCAATAATACCCATTTGGGTAATATGGGTTACCCAGAAATACTCATGGCGTAATATTGGGTAGTACTATATAGTCTATAGTAGAGATACTAAGAGCCCGCACAGACCACTCAAGGGCTCTAGCTTTACTTTTGGATTTTATTAGGTAGTCTATATTACCCATATTCAGTTCTTTGAGTAATATAGGCTACCTAATAAAACCTAAAATGCAAAACTGGGTAACCTAAGAAAGAGCAGATTGTGGGCCCCTAAACTACCTAAATGGGTATTGTTGGGTATTCCAAAGCCTACACGTGAGCACTGTGAAGCCCATTCAACAGAACAGCTTTTATATAAGTTAAGGCACTTAAAGATAGGCCGAACAAGGCGGAAACACCGCCTGTATGTAGTTCTTTATGCTGACTTGAGAGTTTCACGATCATTTGAGTTTAATGATGCTGCTACTTTAGCCAAAGTCATGGGGAAGTCATGATGTGCCGGAAGACTGAAGCTCACTGATCTTTCAAATCCATCCAAAGCTGATTATAGTATAAGAGGGACGTCTACTCGTTAATCTTTCGCCTCCCTCCTCACGTCATATTTTTTATCGTCACCAATACATCCGGCTCAAACAACAGATATGAAGCTCTCCGTCGTTCTTCTCATGCTCTGCACTGCCCTGACAGCCAGCGCTGCCGTCAATTCAATCAATTCAAATATCAGGGTTTGATTTGATTGTTTAGTATATTTTGGGCTCTAGATTTAACTGTTTGAATTAACTGACTGAATTTGATAGTATTTGATTACAGTTTAGAGGTTCCGTGGAAAATTTTAAGAAGATTTTTAAGATTTCTAGATATTTTAGAACTTAAGGAGAAGCATTATTAAGCTAGATATCTTACTAAGCTAGGGGTATTAGATATTATTAAGATATATCCTCGGACTAATATAGGCCTGAGATCTAAATTCTGTTTAGTACCTTTCAAATATCCAATTAATTCGTATAGATGTATTTGACTATTTGAATCGTGAAATTAGGGTGATTTGATTACTTGTTTGACTGATTGAATTGATAGGTTTGAATTGACGGCAGCGCTGCTGACAGCTGCGCAGAAAACCAACGTAAACGGTAAAGTGGCCAGTTGATTTGCCTTTGCGATAGATCGTGGATCAGGAAGACTAACATGCCTAGGCGCATGGCCGTCGACTCAACCTGCAAGTCGAACAGATGCAATGGCAAATAGCCCGATTCCTACACCACGGCATGGGCATGTTCTTCGTTTCGATACTGACGAACGACCTGCGCAGGCGGCAAATGCGTGCCTTGTGATAGCGGCGTGTCCCTGCGGAAGGCCCAATTATGATTCTGGACCCTGATCATATTCTTAGATGAATGCCGCAGCCTTGTCGGCGGCGGTCGTGACCCCTGCCGCCATGGGACATGTCAACGTAAGCTTGTCTTCCCCTTTTTGTCACATACTGTAGCTGAGAGTGAGACAGGCGACAGCGGCTCTTCCTCGGGTTTCCGTCGTCGCAAACTGAACATCGGTGTTTACGGTCAGCTTGGCCTGGACCTTAGCACTGGGTTGCTTGCTTGGTTGACATTATTGACAGAGTGAGGGGATGTTGCAGTAGAGGCCAACAGGTTTTGTAATCAATGCACTTGGCTCTGAATATATGCAAGGCGATAGCCTTCTCTACTCGAAGATATCCTCACGCAAGGGTTTTGAACATCTATCGCCGATACACCCCCTCAGGTTACTTGGGAAAACGGGAGGAAAGCCTAGATACTTTAGTGCAAGGGGCATTCCAAGCAATCCGGATGGATCTTGATGTCTTCGCTATGGGCTACGGTATGCCTGATTGAGGTATATCTGGCTGCGCAGAGTTTATCGACAGCCTCCTCAACCATGCAACGAGAGCGTCTAGCAAACACCACAAACAACTTCGGCATGACTGCAAAAACCTTGCCCGAACCCCAAACCGCCATGGGGACATGAGTAGTTGTGTTTTGGTGAGCATATTTCCTAATCTTGACTGCTTTGGAGGAAGGATTTCTGCCTCTTCGCTCCCCTCGACCTGCCCTAAGTCTCGACTCGCAAAGGATCTCAACTACGTCAGACAGGAAGATTGAAGACTTCCATTTTCTTGTAGGCTGAAGAATAACCTAATCTCAAAGGTAATATATCTTCCTCGGAAATGTCACATGTGTGCGCCAAGCCTGAAATGAATGGCTGCAGGAACTCATACGCATAATCGAGACTCGAGGAAGTTCAACCAAACCGCATGCTGACCGCCATAAGCTAACGCAGTTGAGTATGTCGTCATATAGACCAGTGTCACAGTCTCAGTGAACGTCAGCGCTGACCAGCCAAGACAGCGGCTGCGCCCTCACTACGTATTAAAGGGCACATCCCATCTTCCGATCAGCCATTTGTCAAAACGTAGCATTTTCTTCATTTATAAGGCCTCTAAGGGTGGTTTATCGTTGTAACGAACTCTGGAGATTTGATATCATGTCAGACCCTTCAATCGACGGTGCCCGCTCTCTCAGGGACTTCCTCTCCTCCCGGCCCGCCATCAAAGTCACTCATCCTCTAGACCCAGGTTTCGCAGCGGCAAGCAAGACAACTGTACAATCATCCGCAAGTACTTTCCTAGTTGCGCGACCACAGTCCGAGGATGATGTTGCGGCGCTCATTGGCTATCTCTCCACCACCGAGGTGCCTTCAGTATTCGCGGTGGCGGACATGATCTCTCGGGACGCTGTAAGGTTGACGGCGCCGTTTTGATTGATGTCCGTGACTTATCACACGTGTATATATCTCTCGATAGAAATACGGCAAGGGTGGGCGGCGGTATCATCCAGATCGACTTGCTGACGGCACTGGAGAAGGAGGGGTTGATGTGCGCCGTGCCAAGCACGGCCTCTGTCGGCTGGGTCGGCTGGGCGGCTACGGCCCCTTCTCCTCCCTCTTCGGTCTCGGATGCGATCAGATTCCAAACGCAAGAGTGGTCTTGGCAGGCGTTAATGTCGTTGAAGCCGACGAAAGGTTGTTGAGAGGCATCAGGGGGGCTGGACCTGCGTTTGGGGCGATTGTTGAAGTTGAGATTCGAGTCCACCCTACCTCAGAAGTGAGTTCAGCACCTCTTTTCGGAGTTCTTCAATAGTCAAAAGAGGACAAGAAACTCACTTAGTCCAGGTCCAAGGCGGTATCGTCATGTACAAGTCGAAAGACCTCAACTCTACGATCTCGAACTTCTTCACATCCTGGTCGTCCAATCGCTTCCAGGCTGATGATAGACTTCCACGACGGCTTGGCATCCAGCCAATGGTTTATGGAATACCTGTACAAGAGCCAATCTTCTTCGCCGTCTTCTGTTGGACGCGCTCCGCCGACGCTGAATACCAAGACCGTCTCTTCAAGGTCGCCAGCTTTGCTCCTGACGGCATGCCACAGGTCAGTCCGACAACTCCCGCAGTATTCATCCGTAGCTCTAGCGAGATGATTCCTGACACTATGTACCCGGGCGCTCTGAGGACTGTCTGTTTACGTTCACTGTATCCCAGCGACGAGGCAACCAAGGCCATGGCACGACATGGTTCCCGTATTCGAAAGAGTGGTTGTGGCATGCTGGGGATGCATCTGTACTAAGGGCCGATCGATCAGCGGGGGAAGATGCATTACCGCCGTCGTGGACCGCGTTTGAGAGTAGAGGACCTCACATTATGCTTGAGATCATCGGGTATGCTATCGAAGACGACATTGCGGACGAGGCTGGGGCTTGGGCGCAAGCATTCAGCGAAGAGATCGCATCAGTACCTGATGCAATGCTCGAGAGATACTTCTCATTGACCACGGCCGATGTCTTGGATCTCAAGGGGGTATATGGAAAAGAGAGTCTACAAGAACTGAAGGCTCTGAAAAAGGAGGTCGATCCCAACAATGTGTTTCGCTTCGCCATGGCCCTGGCTGAGTGAGGTTGAGGGTGGCTGTTGGAGGTATGTGAACAGGTGATATGCAGTGGAGCGGCGTTTCTTCACTTCATACTACCTCTTGGTAGTGACTGCACAGGAGTCAGTTGAATCCCGTTTGTCGATTTACATCTCCATAATTTCAACGACCTCGAGATCTCCTCCTACTGCTGACGCTAATCTCTTCCGTTACCATGATCCCGTTTGGTAAATGACCTGCAGAATGGCCCCTACGTAATATGGCTTCTTCGCTTTGATTCAGCTCGCTCGTGTACATGGGATTGACCTCGGTGAATGGGTCGTTGACGCCCATCTTCCGCTCATCCTCGTGCCCAAAGGGCATCTCTACCCTCGATCTCACTGGCCTCAGCTCTACCGGCGTATCAGCCGTGGCCTGACTACGCTTCTGGAACGGAGTTGAGGGCCCAGACCGCCCAGCGGAGGAGTTTCTGGCTATCCGCATGTAGAGCGGGATGATGCTCGGGACGGCGATGCAGGCGAGTGTTACCGCCATTTCGGCGGCACACCACACAACGAGCGCGACAGTATCTCCTGATGCGGGGCACGTTTGATGTTAGAAGAAGAGAAAACGAGATACTGGGTCTGGGAAAGGGTGAAAAGCCAGCAAGCGCTCACCTTCAGGAAGGGACATACCAGTATAATTCTCGCTCCCCAAGCCTGGCAGATTGATGGTCCTGACGATTCCACAGATAGCAGCTCTGAAAACCACGTTAGCTGAAAAAGACATATGGAGGACCAGAGTAGAATCAACACACAAGATACCGAAGCTCAAGCTAATGCCAACAATCGCTTTCTCCTTCTTCTTCATTTCGAGTTTGCGAATAAAAATCCACGGAAAGATGGCGAAGAAGATGTCCACAAACACACAATAGCCTGTCATCCAAGGTCAGCAACCGAAGTCAGTCAGCAGAAGCTCTAGCCCTTACAACCGAGCAGGATTGCCCAGGGAACTGGTTGTATGATGCAATATCCGTCAACTCGCGAATCGTAGATGCGCTGCGCCGGCAAACACTAGACCCTACTGTCAGCTACTGAGAATATCCTCTCGACACGTATCTTACCTGCAGCCAGCACAGTATTGCTGTCATGCATGACGCAAAGAGGAGGGAGCCTCCGACGCCCCAGATGGACAGTCGATGCCATCTCACGACCACGATTCGCAGTAGGAACAGTGCTAGGGACATCTTGCTCATACCCATGCCGAGGATGATGAAGGTCTGGCCCACCAACTCCCACTTGTGCGCCATTGCTGCGTCATCGAGGGACAAAGTGTGCTGGTCCTGGCCGAACCCATAGTTTGCGGCTATGTGTACGAAGAGGTTGTGCATGAACAGAAATACCTGCGATTGTCCTCAGTCTTGCCCCCGATCAAAGAAAGGTAGGTCGGTTGAGGGCGAGGTTGCAATCCTGCCGAGGATCAAGACTTACCCAGCTCCAAAAGTACATGTGGTCATCAGCTCCGATGGACCGAACGATGAACACTCTGGTGTACAGTCGAAGAAGAAGAAAGACGAAAACCACTGCCGTCAACTTAGAATTATTGCCAAGTCAGCCAGGGCGTAATCAAAGGCCAGTAGCAACATGCTGGAGTCAACGCATTGTGCTTGCGCAACGAAAATCGACAGAGCTACACAGAAGGCCGAGACCTCGGCAAAAGGGTGTATACATACCGCCCACATGATGGCGACGGTCCGCGGACCCTCGCCGCCCATCATCTCGGCTGTACTATGGACTACTCGGTGCGCAGAAGCACGCACGAGTTATCGCGTTAAAGGCGTGCGGGAGGACATTGACTTGACAAAGAGAGATGTAAGTTCAAACGTGAAGAAGATGACCGATGCCCAAGGGACGAGCCAGGGGGCAGATACGATACTGGCTGCTAAGCAACCCACCTCGTTTTTGAGGGGAAAACGAGCCCGATCGATCACTTACAGATCCAAAGGGAGGTCTGCACCATGGTCTGGGCGGGAGGATTTGGGTCGGAACCCCTGCATTTCACGTTCTACTTTCGCGCAAGGTACCATCGCAGGCTGGCCGAGTCCACATCCGCGTCGACACCGCCCCAAGAGATTCCTTTTAGATTTGTTCTACCCAGGGCTGACGTGGCTAAAGTGCCATTGCCTGCCCGGATACGAATTGATGCGATAGACTGACTCGATTGCGGTGAAAGCCACCTCAATATTTTCTGCTCGCGCGGGGGGCTGTGAGACTCCACGAGCCTGACAAGGCAACCGACTCGCGATTTAGTCCCGTGTTTTAACGATAGTGGATGGCGTCGGCCCCCGCGGATGCTCGCGAATCAAGTTGTGACGGGGGACTCGGACCACCGTTTGTGCAGGGTTCCTGGATCGATTCGGTGTCGAGGTACAGATGCAGGACAAGGGTCTGATGTGACGATCGCTGAAGATGTGGACCATTTGAGGGAGAGGGTAACTCAATCACCTTTTTTGATTCCTGGACGCTGGCTACTTAATCTAAATCGTCACTCTCTTGTGACACGTCTCATTCCACGACTCGCGGTTGTTGATCTCGTCTCCTGATGTCCCTGACTTTGCCGGACGCCGTGCCGCAACGGGGACCCCATGTGGCGGTTCTCGTTGTCCTGGCTTGGCTCACATGGAATGTGTGGGCATACGCGACTTCGCCCCTGAGAAAGTATCCGGGCCCGTACCTTGCAGGTGTGTGCGGACCATCCTCTGTCCCAAGACTACTGAGTGGCTGATCGATTCGTGTGACATCAGGTTGGACTAATTATTGGAGATTCTACTACGTTCTGAGGCTTGATTCACATCTCGTCGTTGAGGATCTTCATCAGAAGCACGGCCCAGTTGTTCGAATTGGACCCAACTTGCTCAGCCTGAGGGACACTTCGTTGATCAAAACGATTTACAAGTACCAGGATGATTGGGTCAAGGTATGGGCACTTTCTACCTTGCTGATGAACACTATTGGTCATGCTTCATCACTAACACGCAGGGCTAGACCGAGTTCTACCATGGTGGTTCAACTAGAAACTCCACCGGAAAAGTGATCTACAACATCTTCGGCATATCAGATCGAGATGACCACGCCCAAGTGAAGAAGCCAATCGGAAGACTGTACTCGCCAGCTGGTGCCCTGGCAATCGAGAAGCACGTTGACAATGCCATCTCTCAATTCTGGGAGCAGCTCGAAGCCCGCTTCATCGATGGAACCAACGCGGGGAAAGCCTGCAAGCTTGAGCAGTGGTTTCTATACTGTGAGTGCTCGCACTTATTCTTCGAGTACCTTATACTGGCCTTACTCACTGTACGCTAGATGCCTGGGACGTCGTCGGAGACATCACCTTCAGTCAGCCATTCGGCTACATGAAGCACGGCTACGACTTTGACGGTACGCTTGCGGACTCGGAAATGGCGATGAACTATCTCGCCATCGTGGGCCAGGTCCCCCTCCTGGACTTCCTTGGGGCGCAGAACCCGTTGTTGAAGCTCGTCACCAAACCGCCGTTCACCACGGCCAACGCCATTGCACGGGATCATCTCGTCAACAGGCTTGCGGGGAAGGAAAGTGAGACCCACGATCCTGCCAATCCTGACTTCTTAGACGGTTTCATCGAGGCCCAGAATTCGTACCCAGATATCGTCAACCCTGGGCAGATCCAATCGTAGGTGCTCGGCCCCTTGATTCACAGATCACCATGCTGACGCCAACAAGTTATCTACTCATCAACCTAATCGCTGGCGCCGATACAACAGCCATAACCTTGTCTTCAGTCATTTACTTCAGTCTCAAACATCCCAAAGTTTGGGCCCAGCTCGAAGCCGAGATCCTGGCCGCGAACCTGCCCGACGACCGCCCCGTCACCTACAAAGAGTCTCGGACCCTACCGTACTTGAACGCGGTCATTCGTGAATCCATGCGACTTCACCCTGCAGTGGGCATGCCTCTCGAGCGCTACGTTCCCGAGGGTGGCCTCCAGCTGCCAGACGGAAGTTTCGTGCCAGCTGGTTCCATGGTCGGGATGAACCCGTTCATCATCAACCGGACGGCTGTCTTTGGCGATGATGGTGACAACTTCAGGCCCGAGCGATGGATGCAGGGCCCGGAAGAAAGCATCGACGGGTACCAAAAACGACTCGTCGAGATGAACGATACTGAGCTTTCATTTGGCGCTGGGAGTCGAATTTGTGGCGGGAGGCATATTGCGAATCTGGAGATATACAAGCTTATTTCTACAATGGTCAAGAGGTATCGTGTCGAGTTGGTCGACCCTGAACAGAACTGGGGAGTCAAGAATGGGTGGTTCCTGAGACAGACTGGAGTCAACGTCAGGTTGCAGCGTCGATAGAAGCCTCCCGCCGAGGAGTCATTGAAATGTCGGACCGCAATGCATCACCAAATTTAGAACGTCATGTTTTGAGAAAGCGATGTACTGGGCTGGTATCAAACTACACGGATTTTTTCCGAGCTGTGAAAATTTGAAAGCATAAATGAATGAGAGAAGATAAAGTCCGCTAGGACCGGATTACTCGGACACAGCACTTTCCCGACCTTCAATCCTCTTCTTCTCATGGTCATCGGGCGTTGCCGTGCCAGAGACACCTTCTCCCTCGCCCTCGGTGACAACATGCCTAGTGGGCTTCTTTCCACCCAGCATGCTCTTGACCGTGTGGATCAGCGTCGCGCGGCCTTCGAAAATAGGGTACAGTCCAACAGCGCAGAACGAGCAGAAGATCCACATAATGCCGACGACGACCCAACCGGTGAAGAAGGGCTTGCTGAAGATGTAGCCTGAACCGTACATGGGCATGGGCCACAGAATGAGCATGGCAAGAGTCCTATGAACATTAGTTTAAGATCGAGAGATTGGTGGGAGGGACGAGAACATACATGATGACTGTGGCAGAGACAGAAATCTTGAAAGCACGACGCAGCATGGCTTGTTCACGCTCAAACTCCTCGGTCGTCTCCTGGTGGCCGCCGGGGGTCTCCTCCAGGTCAACACCGGCGGCGTTGGCGAGATCGTGGTCGTCACCCTTGCGGATTTGCATCATAGACTGCCAGTCGTACTTGTCGACTCCGAAGATGAGAGTGAAGAGAGGGATCAGGATAAGAGGAGACAACAGGGCCACGACGTTTCCGACGAGCATTGGAGTGTTGGAACCAGTGCAAGTGACGTCGAGGACACCGCAGTCCTTCTTAGCAGTGACGAGCCAAGAAAGAATGGCCAGAATGGTACCGACGATGGGCGTCAGTGTTGCAGCCCACTTGTTCTGGCCGCGCCAGATGAGGGTCAAAGTGGCAGGCAGGACAGCAGCGGAGATGAGGACTCCCATCAGGACGTAGAGGTAGCCCATGGAGATGCCGTTGTAAAACAGGCCGACGGATACAGAGCTGATGACAAGGGCATAGCAGACGACAACGACGTGGGAGAAGTGAATGAGACGAGCACCGGAAGCATCGGGCTTGAAGTAGGTGCGGTAGACATCGTAGGTGAAGATGGAAGAGACGGCAATGAGCTCGGCGCTGCTGGCAGAAGTTACAGCCATGAAGACCATGAGGAGAGTGGCGATGGCACCACCCTTGCCGAGAAGTGCCACTGCAGCATAGGGCAGAGCGAGGCCAGCCGAGACCTCAGCTTCGGTCATGCGCTCGGGGAAAGTCGGGAAGCGGGGGTTGCTCTCGAGTGCGAGGGCGGAGAGTCCCATAGTGGTCGCAGTAAGCCAGGGGATGGCAAACCAAGAAAGACCGCCAATGATATATCCTGGGAGGGCGTGAACGGGAGAGGCAGCGATAGCCTTGTTGTAGTAGCCGTTGTCGAGGAAAACGGTACCAAAGTTACCGACGATGTTGATGACGAAGAATTCGACGCCGCCCTGGGATCGCATCGTCAAGTAGGAGCCCTCTGCGTTACCAGAGACGGGGTGACGAGAAGCGGCCTCAAGAAGTAGGTCGTAGACCTTGGAGGGGCTGCCCAGGACATCGGAGCTGGCGTAAGCGGTGAGGGAGAAGATGATAATGATGATGAGGAGGATGAAGGTGTGGACAAAATCCGTAAGGAACGTTGCCTTGAGACCCTGTTGTTTGTTAGAAGTTGTAACAGATGTTGCAGGATTGAAATACTTACTCCAACGATGGTGTACGCAACGACACCAACGGGCAAAAGGTAAATAGCGGCCACAGTGTGCCTTCAGAACTTTAGTATTGTTGCCCATCAATGAATCTTCGGTCAGCCACTTACATGCCAGTGAGGGCGTTCACGGTGGCTGCACCGCCGACGATCAGCATCAGAGTGACAAGGATGTTTGTCATGAGGCCGAAGACAATGAAGACGAGATGGGCAGGGGTTCCGTAGCGAGCCTTGATGACCTCAAGAAAGGTATGAGCGTTGGGGGCTCTCCTCTTGAGCTCAATCGCGATGGTGGCGAAGAGGAGAATCTGAACTGTTGCGCCCGAGGCGTACCAGAATGGGCCAGAGACACCATAGCGGTAGCATACACCAGAAGACTGAAGAAGGGTGGCCGCCCAGGTCCAGGACGAGACAACGGCGGAGCCAACAAGACCAGACTTGACGGTACGGCCGGCGGTGGTGAACATTTCGGAAGTCTGCAGCTCCCGGTTGTAGCGTTTGAGAACGTAGGTAGTGGCGATCATGCCGATGGCGAAGAGGAATCCAACGCCAAGGACGATGCCGTAGCCGACGCCTTGGTTGAGGGCCGCGGTAACCATGGTGTTGGTAGTAGCTCTTGGGCTCTGCGGGCGGAGTGTTGGGTCTGGGTGCTGCTTGGAGCTTCTCGAGATCCACAGCCTTGGACTTGGGACCCTATAAACTATATATGCGCGACCTGGAGGCCGGTGACGGCGAAACCAGAGTGGCCGCCGGCAGAGGTGCAATCAAGCTTCACATGGAGCTGCAGCGTGCATGGGCTGCAGTAAACGTGGTAGACGAGTCGCGTGCCGGAGGGCCATGACACCAGCAAAACGAGGGCGACCCCGGCATCTGGTGCGCGGGGAGGCATGGGGGCGGCGTATTCGAGGCCGGGCTATCATGCTGATGGCCGGAGGCCAGGCGGGATGGGTGTCTCGGCATGTTCTCAGCTCGCAGCCATGCGCAAAGGCCGGTGGCGGCGTGGGAGGCTAACCAAGTGCCAGGCAAGGTAACCTGATACCTTAGTCAGAAGATCGTCGACATGCGGAGGGAGCACTTGTCGTCGGGGTAGAGATAAGGCCAAGAGATTTGATCGGTCATAGAATTGAGGCTAACCAGAATGCTGTGCCAGGGGTCATGACCAACCAATGACCACTGGCCGATGAGGCGCCAGAACGGCACCAAAGATGAATGATGCGGAGGGGGCTGATTGGACTGGCCGACGGCGTGGTCGAGATAAGGATACTCTAAGTTTGATCTGCCCATAGAGAGGGGGAAGAGGACGCGAGGCCCATTGAGATGGTCGCCAGTACGTGTGCCATTGACCTGTGACAGGCCGCCGTCGTCGGGGTGGTTTGGGGGGTTGCTTCAATGTGTGAGAGATAAGGAGCTCGGGCCATGTGCTGAGGATATCTCCGTGGGGCATCGGTGACCTCGAGAGCGGTTTGATGAGATGTTCGGTTCATTTGTTCGAAGTTGAAGTTTTGATGGAGGAGGAGTTGAAAGAAGTAGAAACCAATGTGGAAAACAGAGCAACATGAAGTTAATAGAGTTGATGGAGATCGCGACCCGCAAAGTCGGCACTGGCGCCTGGGCATTGAAGGCCAAGCTTTTGTCAAGTGCCACTGGGGCACGCCAGCAGGGCTGGCTGGGTTGCGATTGCCAAGTGGAAACAAAACCTTGCCCTGGTGTTCAACGATTGCCAGGCAGGACCAACCAAGCAACATGACGGCACTTGGCGCCGTCCCGGTGCAGCTGGCAGACTTGACCCGATTCCCAGCCGGGCGAGACCGACCTGAGCAGGCAATTTGACCAGGGGGGGGCAGCTACACAAACAGCTATGGTACGGTTTTAAAGGTATTCATCAAATCTACTGCTCACATCCAAATGTCATCGATCTCAACCTCAAATATGGTGGCTTGATGCCAAGAGCCCAGAGAAGGTCAGCTCGTGGGAGACACCACACTTTGGCCGCCGGCCATCAACCTCGAGATGCTGCTTCGTATTACCATACCTCCTCTACCTAGGTGCCTTACCTTGGAGTTCTGTCCAGCGAAAGTCAAATCTTACCCCAATCATGACCACGGACATGTTCCAGCATGACCCAACCAAAAGACGTACGTCGTCTCGCCGAGGATCGGCATCATTCCATCGGCTTGCGCGCCGTCACGAACGTCACTTTTCCAAAACACCGAACGCCCAAACCCGCTTGCTCCCGCCGAATCCTTTGCATCAAGTCCCGCGTGTCGCTCTCCGACCGCCCACACCTACCAAACAATGCCAGCGCATAGCACTCGAGCCCATAGTCGATCAGCTGCGCCAGCTGAGCGCCTTTTCTTTTCATCCGCTCGTCCACTCCAGAAGCCCGGATCGGCACCAGGTCCGACTTCTCGATGACCTTCTCGAACCCCACATCCTCCAGCCAACCACTGACTTTGGGGATCGGGTCGAAATCGATCCCCAGCCGCTCAGAGTACTCCATTGTGCACATCTCAAACTCTCGAGACGCTGGCATGACCGCACCCTCCATCGTCAGCTCACCCTCTCCCTCCTGACAAAGGCCTAGCCCGTCGTCCTCAAAGTCGAACCACCGCGAGCGTACCTCCGCCACCTCGATCTGCCCGCCCGGCCGCAGGTGTTGGAAGGCCTGGGCGTAAAGAGCTTTGAAGTCTCGCACCCCGCCACCGACGAGGTTGCGCACGTGGACAAAGTCGAGGTTCAATGGCTGGGATCCCCAAGGTTCGTTGGCGTCGCTTACTTCGAAGATCACATTGGGTGGCACCGCCGTTGGCAGCAGCGCCGCTGAGACGTCAACGCCACGAATCGATGCCGTCGGGTGCTGCTCTGCCATGGCTATCGCCCAGGCGCCCGTGCCGGCACCAATGTCGAGGATGGACAGTGCTCGGTTTGCCGGGGTTGAGAGGCGCGCGGAAGTCAGGGCGCCATCGAGACAGAGCTGGAAGAGGCCGTGTTGGATCTCGAGGCGTGCGCGTTCGGACTCGTCATTTGGTGTCAAGATGGTGCCGC
Organism: Verticillium nubilum; assembly: GCA_002851675.1. NCBI lineage: Eukaryota > Fungi > Ascomycota > Sordariomycetes > Glomerellales > Plectosphaerellaceae > Verticillium > Verticillium nubilum. Next base: position 219,952 of record NMXI01000040.1, on the reverse strand, counting down.
TGCCGTGGTAGGTGTGGCCGTAAGCCCGGATCGGGGGCAGGTCGTCGATGGTGGAGACGGAAGAGTAGTCCCCAACATCGTCCGAGTCGTCGTCGGCCGTCCCCTGCCCCGAGGCGTCGGGGCGCGCCATGCGGGCATCTGAGCCCATGGGGACGGCAGCGCGGATGAGGAAGGGTCGCTTTGAGGGTATCTCAGCCCTATCCTACCGAGTGAACAGACGTTTGCAGGACAAACGAATGGGATCTGCACGTGAGGACCCGAAATGATGATGGGTACGTCCCTGGTTCTGAGGGGCTGATCGCTGCAAGATAACCTTGTTTCCACAGATGCCAGCCCAATGGACCGCTTGCGCAACACGAAGGGACAGCCAACGTGAAGGGTGAAGGGGGGAAACGCCCATATCACGTCAATCGAGAGGCCGAACAGGAAAAGCTCACCCTTTATGCCCGAGTCAAGCCCACCCTTTCCCCAGAGACCGTCATCATCACCACTCGCTGGCGCCCTTATTATTCTCCCATCCGATCCTCCAGAGAAAACACGGGATCCAATTCCCCAGAAAAACCCACTCCCATCAAATCGCACTGGATCTATTGGGCTCGGCCATCAATATTGTCCCTTCATTTCCCCATCGATTCACACCGCGCTAGCCTCCCCCGAAGGTTACAAGGACAGCCAGCGAACCAACGACAGCCTCTCAACACATTGTGAGGGGGCACGAAACAGCCCAAGAAAAAAAAAGGTGAATTTCATTTTACCCCGTGCGAGGCCTGTCGTCATCTCAGCTCCCGTGGCCCTGTTCGAACCCCCCCCCCCCCCCCACCCCCCCCCCCCCCNCCCCCCCCCCCCCCCCCCCCCCCCCCCCCCCCCCCCCCCCCCAAGCTGCCCTCAAAGGCCTCGTGTGGCCTCCCTGCACAATGCCTGCTGGCGCCCGGCCCGAAGCGAGGGCACTGGCCATTTAGGTTACTGGTCGGAGCGCTTGCAGGGGGTTTGCCACGCTGTCAGAGGGGCCGAGGGGCGGCCTACGTTTTGGCCGCATCAGCCGGCGGTCCCCGGACTCGTTCGTCACGCCGGCTTCTGACACGAATGTTGCTAAAATGGCTCACGGGGTTACGGAGATGGGAGGAAGAATGGTGTTGATGCAGACCTTGCCAGATGAGATGAGCATGGATCTGACATGAGGTACGTTTAGCTCTGAGACCAAGTGTTATAAGTAATCCAGATCCAGGAGCGCAGGATCCAGCGAGCGGACCTAACTCGGGATGGCAGCTCATCCAATTTCAAGACATCCGGACAATAGTCCGACCGAATCACGTCGCAGGACGATGCCCAGACGCAGGACTCATCACATCCTTGTCTACCTACGTAGGGGTTTGCCCGGAGGACCAACCGAGCTTGCAAAGTACTTCAGTTGTCAGCCAAACAAGATGATCTCCAGAGCGGTGTTCCCTCCACAGAAGCTATCAGAAGCAAAAACACTTCGAGCCTTTGACTCCACGTACTTCTTCCACGCCATGGAGACCACCCAATCAAACTCTCTATCACTTCCCGCTCGATGCAAGGAGAAACCTTTCGCGCACCAACACATGCAGACTCGGTCACCCGTCCGTCGACCTCGTACCACGACATCGGCCATGTAGGGAGGGCGGAGAGCGGAGGGCTACGTCCGGAGGAAGGGTATCTTTAGTCCATTTGTGCGCTATCGGAGAGGAACATTAAAGCAACTGCTGCCCAACCAGCCCACAGCATTGACACCAGCTTTGACCACCCCGCCCATGAAGCTCAGCAAAGCTAAAACAAAGAGGCATGACGCCCGCCAAGCTACCCTACACCGTCTCGATGTATCGCTTCATCTCCCTGTAGCACATCGTTAGCGTCTCAAAGCATAACAACCGGCCGCGCAGGAGGCCGCAGAAGAAGACATACCAGTCCGTAACGGCCTCGTCCCATAGCCGGATCTCGTGCTCGCGCGTGCCGCCAAAGTGGTCGACAAAGTCATCGCCGAAGACCTCGCGCGCGATGCTGTCCTTCCGCGTGAAGCGGTCGTTAGCCTCCTTGAGGCTCTTGGCGAGGCGCACGCCCTTATCGGAGCCGGAACCGACCTCCTCGCCCTTGCCGAGTGGCGGCACGGGAATGGCGAGCTTCTTCTCGACACCACGCCAGCCGAGGGCCAAGACAGCGGCAAGGACAAAGTGGGGGTTCGTGTCGGCGCCACTGACGCGAACCTCGAAGCGCGTGGCGCCGGCCTTTGCCGTGGGCGGAGCAATGAGGCGGATGGAGGCGGCGCGGTGCTCGAGGCCCCAGGAGACGGTGACGGGGGCCCAGAAATTCTCGACGAGGCGCTTGTAAGAGTTGATGGTCGGCGCAAGCAGCGGCATGACGTCCGGCAGGCCCTCGAGGATGCCGGCGAGGAAGTGCCGGCCCAGGTCGGAGAGACCGGCAATGTCGGCCCACTGCGGATTCGGATCCGGGGTGTCGCGGGCGAAGAGGTTCTTGCCCTGCTTGTCGACGATGGAGACGTGCATATGGCCGCTATTTCCTGGGAGACCCTGCTTGGGCTTGGCCATGAAGCAGGGGGTGATGCCGTACTTTGTGGCGACGGACTTGACGACATATTTGAAGAGGCTGGCGCGGTCAGCCATCTGACGGATCTCGCCGAACTCGAGGGCGGCCTCGAAGACGCCGGGTCCGCTCTCGGTGTGCCAGCCCTCAATGTCGCATCGGAAGGCGGAGCACGTGTCGAAGATGTCGTAGAAGTAGTCCTTGTTGTGGACGGGACGCGTCAGGCTGTAGCCGAACATGCCCTCCGTCAGGGCGGGGAGTGACTGCGGCGTGTTCTCCTGGAGGTAGCCGGCCGTGGTGCCCGTGGCTGCGTCGGATGGGGCGGGCGCCTTGAACTGGTAAAACTCGTACTCGGCTGGCAGGGTAACAAGGGTCAGCATCTCTCATCTCACATACCGGCAAGCGCATTGGTATCCCAAGGAAGGTCGCGGAGGAGCTCAAAAAAGAGACTCACCACCAGCCATGGCGCCCATGTCCTTGGCCTCCAGCTTGTCCAGCGTGACCTTGAGCAGACCCCTCGGACAGGCGCACACGGGCTCCTTGGTGTCGGGATCGTAAAAGCTGACGAGGAAGAACGGCACGTCGTCCTCCCAGGGAATCCTCCGGAAGCTCTGCAGGTCGGGAACGGCAATGAGGTCATGGTAGCCGTTCTCGGCGTTGCTGACCTTGAGCTCGCGCACGTAGGTCATGTCGTGCATGTCCCAGCCAAAGATGACGGAGCAGAAGCCGAAGCCGGACTCGGCGATGGACAGGAACTTGGACTTGGAGACAAGCTTGCCGCGCAGCATGCCGTCGACGTCGATGCCGGCGAGCTTGACCTTGGTGTCGTTCTTGAGGAGCTCGGGGAGGGCCGAGGCCGTGATGGGTTCCGAGTCGGCGGCCATGATGAGGGGTGTTGGTGAGCGATTGGCGCGGGGCGAGGGAGCTTGCTGACGGTGGTGCGATTCGAGTTGAGTGGCAGAGGGGAGAGCAAGGGGAGGCAGTTGAATGCAATGGCGGAAGAGGCCTGGTTGAACAGACGGACGAGAAGAAGGGGAGGGGGGATTTGGTGGTGGTGAGAAAGAGAGTCAGCCAGCCTGGACAGGGCGAGTCGAGACCAAGACCAAGAATTGGAGAGAAGCCACACTCAGACCGCAGACGTCACCCGACCTTGGAGCTAGCTGGCTTCAGGGCATTGGGGGAGCCCGGGAGCTCACCAGATGGTGGGGGACAACGCTGTGGGCGGTGATTGACAGGGGCTGAGGCGGGGAGAGTCCGATAAGAGATAAGCCGCCAAGAGCTACCCCAGATCGGGCGTTCAGCGCCGCTTCTCGGCCGTCTTCCCGTTATCGTGACGCACCTCGGGTTGGACGGCGAGAGGGGCACGTTTGGCGGCGGGGTATATCAGGGGACGAGGAGGGGCTTTTGGTCGGGTCTTGACTCGTGAGTTCATATGTACTTGCGGCTTCGGCAGCGAACTTGGCCTGTCTGTTCGAATGGACTTTGGCTGGACACTGGCGGCTGGCCATGTCAAATGACGGATCATCGAATACCTACATACAATCCGCCATTGAGGACGAATTACTTGGCTGGAAAACTTCAATACACAATATTGTACAGCTTTGAGTATTTGCCTCTCTGCGGGTGTTATAATCTGTTCATCACGGCCTTGTCGCCTAGCTATGTAAGGTACCTAGGTATTTGAGGCAGCTGACGAAGATGACATGGCCAGTTTGTGAGAGGGGCCTCTGAGGAGGATGAAAGTCAACGAACAGGGACATTCTGAGATCCGCTACCTCTCGATCTGCCGCCTATGACGTCCATCTACTCCATTCCCTCCTTCTAATGCGCCCCCTCCACCGGCTCAACCCACGACGCCCGCGTCTTCGTAAAGATCTCCGCCACTGTCTTGAAAGAGCTGAGCGCGTCCCCTTCCAGTGTCCCGGTCTTGACGTACATCAACCCCTACGATACCGGCCCGTCCCGCCATAGCGTTGTGCCGCACCGTCCGCAGAAGTGGTTTGTCACCGGATTGCCGCTCTTGGTGGGCGCCGTGTACTCGGCCGGCGTGCCCTCCGAGACGGCCAGCTGAGGGCCGGGTACGACCCAGTTGATCCCGAAGGCGCTGCCTGAAGTCCTGCGGCAATCCTGGAAGTGGCAGAGGGCCTGTGATTCTGTTAGATCAATGGCGGCGCATGAGGGATCAAGAATGGTGGAACGAAAGGGGAGGCGTACGGCAGCTACGGGGTCACCGGTGATGGTGATCTTGATGTCACCGCAGAGGCATTGGCCGGTCGTCATGTTGGTGGTTGCGGAAGATGCTGTTTTGGGATTGGGTATCTGGCGTCTTGGTGTTTGATTTGGCTGACGAAGAGCAGAAAAGTGTCTGGCAAGTTCCTCCTCTCTATTCTTGGAGAAGCCAGCACCTCTTTATAGCTCGCATGACCACCATCAAAAAGGTCGGTGCTGGGTTTCTCAGGCCATCTCTCTGCGAGATGCGTGTAAGTCGGTGATGGGGACGGCTCATGACACCCTAAACCATTTCGGGTCAGTTATGCGATGAGGTACAGGAATTGGTTGGGATTTACCTCGTTCGGGACTTTCGACCTCTGATGAGACGCGCTTTAAACACGCCGGTCGGGCAAATGCCGTCCGTATGAGCAATTGATTTGACGCGAAAGCATGTGACCTGTACTCCTGTGCATTCTCACGCGTATGGCCTCTGCAGAATTCACAGTTCCGTCGGAACGGGGCTGCGCGGCGAGTCAGGACGCGATGGCTGCGAGGCCAAATCCGCTCGAATTACCGACCTCGTGGAGCTTACCCAACGCCCAATCCCTCGTGTTTCTTGAAGAAAGCGGCGATTGGAGGAGGGCCTTTAGGGGCCAGAACAAAATGTAAGCTCGGAAACCCATTCCTGGGTGAGATGCCGGATTGTTTGACGTGTCTTTGGCATCAAGGGCTATGCGGATCTGGGTACGGAGGGTTGACCCTGCAGAAGATGCCATGCTCTCTATTGTATCCATAGAAGGCGCAGTCAAGCAGTATGTTGAGCATTGCCGTTGTGAGATTTCGAATAGACGTTCGATAGCATGTAACCTGACGGTTAGGTACAAACGTTTAGCGGCGGCGACAGTTATGCCATCTGTGAGGGTAATGAGGTTGTTGAAGGCCATTAACGGCGGCTGCGTCTTGGATGAGGCCAACGTCGGTAGCTGTCGCCTCCAAACATTGCGCAATGCACAGTCCGCATTTGGCCAATGATTCAGCGGAACGGATTGCACTTGCCGGGGGGAGGGCTGCCGACTTGAATTCGGAGGCTTGACGCAGAATTGATTCCAGCGGAGGGCAATCGGTGGTAACAGTGCAGAAGGCGTCTAGCTCATTCCAAAGAGACGGCACTTGCTCATTCAAGAAGAGATCAGTCAACTGTAAATTGGTCAAATTAGTACAAAAAGATTCCCCTGACATCAACAGATACACTCACTCTGATGTGACGGTAAAGCGTCAGCAAGCCTCAGTCTAGATTCGAACAAAAAAGCCTTGCTGAGCACGACGTTGCAACAATGCAAATGCACCACGCGCATGGGGATGGCAGCCTGGTTCTTCGCCCTCGTGCGTGGCAGAAGAAATGTCTGCCGATACCGTCTATCGAAGGACATTGTGAGCATTAATATCCACAACTGTGATGAGGAGGTGAATAAGGTTCGTCATGCTGTGGGAGAGGCTGACCATGAACAACCCCAGGACAAACAAAGTTGCGAGAATAAAATCATCTCCAACGGAATCGGGACTGAATATCTCCCTCGACAGCACCCTCAAGGCCTTGCCGTAGGACTGTCTCGCGCGGATCATGAGGCCAGCCTAACGAAGCTGTCGGGAGGCGCTGGCCAGGGCTGTGGCCTCGACGGCATTGATGAAGCATCCACGAGGTTGTCTCGGGAAAAAGTCCGGCACTATGTGAGCGAACGGGATGCCTGAACCAATAGTGTAGTCCTGGTGGAAATGATTGACGGTGTAGAACTAGACTGGGAGGTTTACCGGCTGAGGAATCGACACTTGAAGCATCCGCTGCCGTTGGGCTTTCTCAATTCGGGACCGGACCTGCGCTGCAACATGCTCATTCTGCTGGCGATGAGAAGCGGTCCATGGGTCGGGATAGCCTGTGAAAATGATCTTCAGGAGGATGCATCGCTGGCAGATGGCCTTCGATGGTCGTGATGCGATCAGTCGTCAACGCTATAAACTGCTGACATGCAACTGGCTGTCGTCCTCGGAGATCGGCTTGGCAGGCAGCATCGAAAGCATGGAGCACACACCGGGGTCTCACCTAGGAGCTTGGAGATAAGAGCTGAGTCAGCTGCGATAACGGCCCTCACCCCCTCCTTTGTCCTCGTCAAGTATCGTCTCGTCGGTCCCGCGGCCCCTCCCACCATCTTCTTCCACCACGAAACCCCGACAATCCGAACGCCCGGTCGATGAGTCGCGTAGACCCACGAATCGTGGGTTTATAAGAGGTAATGGAAATTTCGGTAGCCCGCCGCTCGCGCACGCATGGCCCCCGGAGCACTCCACATGCGCCGACCGGCAGGATTATCATTCTGGCTTAGAGGCATCGCTCTCCCCGGTGGCCAGCGGTGGCCAGAGGATGAAGCAAACCGTGGGCCATCGCAACAGACGTTCTCGGATGGCGTCACGGAATGATAACCCGGGATCGATCAGTGGCCACCACAGAAGCGCGCTATCCATCCTTTGGGCAGCCTGACAGCACCGCATTGGGCGAAAGCACCTTTCTTCTGCCAGGAATGGACCGACAACCACTGGACGAGATAAGATACCGACCGATATCGCCGCCTTGTCCTCCAATTTGCAATGCATCTGTCACGTCTCGCGTTCCACATCCACCCGAACATCACGATGGTCGGCTGATAAGCCACGCCCGCAATGATGTTGCCCCTCCAGATGAGATGGATGCACCCCTCCGGGCGGTGAGGTGGTCCGGTCTGCCACTTGAGCGCCTCGGTACCTGGACTGGACCGACCACCTGACGCGCCAGTGCCCCGGATCCCTGGAAAGTTCCAGCGCTTCTACTGCGTCTCCGTCTCCATCGTCAGCCGTAGCGCCGTTGTCGGATCTTGGTCCGTGGTCTTGACCATCGTCCCTTTCAAGGTGAAGGAGGGAGGCAAGAGGAGGACGGAGGAAGGACCCAGAGCCCCCGGATTTCCTTGACTCATCTGGCTCCAGAACTGTGATTCAGGTCATACAGGGTCGGCCCTACTTCATCTTCCGCGACGAGTCCTCTTCTTCTGTTCGCCATCTTCCTTTCATCTTCTCATCTCCCCCCAAGACACACAAGTGCTACTCGACACAGGACCCTTGGTGCAGCGCAAACATTCCCAAGGACCCCGCGACAAAGTCCTTATCAGCAAACCCCTGCTAAGACGACAACCACCACTCATCTCGAACCGTTCCCCCTCAGCGAAGCTCGATTCAACATCACCACCCTCCCAATCGCATTCGCAATCATGGGCTCTGTTCCTGCTGAGATTTCTCTGACCGGCAGCGGTCGCCTCCAAGGCAAGAATGCTGTCGTCACCGGTGCTGCTGGGTGAGTGATGCCCCCCCACGACCCTGACTGGGTCTCTTATCGCCGCGGTCGCGTTACCCCTACTGACGTTATCTACAGTGGCATCGGTCTCGAGACCTGCATTCTCTTTGCGCGCGAGGGCGCCAACGTTCTCATGGCTGACATCTCCGCGCCTGCTCTCGAGAAGGCTAAGGCCAAGGTGCTCTCTCTGATCCCTTCCGCCAAAGTTGACACAAAGGTGCGTTGTCCTTTACCCTACCCTCCCTCCCCCCTCTCCGCTGCCCCACCACGCGATGCGCCAAAACGTTAAACACGACTCGAAATCCCGACTGACCCCTGCCAGCTCTGCGATGTCTCCAAGGAAGACCAGGTTCAAGCCCTCGTGGAGGCCCTCGACCCCGCCGGTGGTCTTGATGTCATCTTCAACAACGCCGGCATCATGCACGCCCGAGACGACGATGCCATTTCCACCCCCGAGGAGATCTGGGACCTCACTCACAACATCAACGTCAAGGGTGTCTGGTACGGCTCCAAGCACGCCGTCCTCGCTCTGCGCCGCCACAACAAGACCAAGGGCTCCATCATCAACACTGCCTCTGTTGTCGCCCTCGTCGGCGCCGCTACCCCTCAGCTCGCCTACACCGCCTCCAAGGGTGCCGTCCTCGCCCTCACTCGCGAGCTCGCCATCGTTCACGCCCGCGAAGGCTTCCGCTTCAACTCCCTCTGCCCCGCCCCTCTCAACACCCCGTTGCTCCAGGACTGGCTCGGTGACGACCAGGCCAAGCGCCAGCGCCGCGAGATCCACTTCCCCACCGGCCGCTTCGGTGAGGCTGTCGAGCAGGCCCAGGCCGTTCTCTTCCTCGCCAGCGACGAGGCCAGCTTCGTCAACGGCCACGACATGGTTGTTGACGGCGGCATGACCAAGGCCTACGTCACCCCCGAGGGCCCCCCTTCCGCGGCCCCCATCAACTTTGCGAGCCTCGCCCAGTGATCCCCCTCTCGGCGAAACAGCATGACCTTGATTGATATACGATGCATGGAATGGAACGGAATGGACAAGGGAGCACACGATGATTTGTCATGAATGAGCGTGCTTCGGCGTTGGGGGCTGGCGTTGCAGAGACGACGGATCGAGGGCCCTGGCACGCGATACAGGATAGAGTCTCCGTCGTTCAGAGGTTATACCTTGTGGGCTCTTTCTGGCATTTTGATTTATTTTGTGGCGATAGCATTACCATCGACAGACTTTGAACAGTCACACATCAGAATTGAACAATGGGTTTCAACATTTTTGTTTACTCGACTTTGACTCATGTGGATGACGTTTTATGTAGGATTCAGTATTTGACATGCTAACAAACATACATCTAAATGGTAGAACGCCGCCCAATGCCAAGATCTGCCCCCTTTACATTTCAGTTGAACTGTCCCTCCGTGTTACCCTCGCCCATGCTCTTGCTGCTCGAGCTCCCGCTCTGGATCGCACCGAGGATACCATCAATATAGCTTGCGCCACTCCACTTCTGGTGCGTCAACACGTCGCACCCGCCCTCCTTCTCCCGCCTCTGCACGAGGTTGACGTAGGCCAGCATGCCCTCCGTCTTGAAGTCGCGCGCGAGCTCATTCGTAATGGTCGCGTTAGAGTGCAGGCCCGCCAGGGAGATGAGCTGCAGGACGAAACCCTCCTGGGCAATGTCCCAGATGAAGCTCTTCAGTGTCTCGTCCGTGAAGCCGTGAGCCATCCAGTTGAACGACGGGGAGAGGTTGTAGACGAGGCCCTTGCCGGGCATCTCTGCGCGGACGGCGCGCGCGAGGGTCGTGGCGATTTCGACGTTGGGGTCGCCCGTCTCGACCCAGAGGAGGTCGGCGTAGGGACCGAAGGCCAGGGCGCGCTTCGTAGCGGCGTCCATGCCCGCTCGGTAATGGTAGTAGCCCTCGCGCGTGCGGGGCACGTCCCAGGAGAAGTAGACGGGGGTGGAGGTGTGCTTGGCCGCGAGCTTGCGGCGCTGAGCGATGCCGAGGTCGCGGTCGGCGCGGACGGCGTCGAGATATTCGTCGATGTGCGCCTGGGCGACGCCCTCGGACTGCATGTGGGCGACGGCGGCCTCGTCAAAGGAGACGAGCTTGGTGGACTTGACCCAGTTTGCCTCGAAGGCGTCGATCTCGCTGCCGACGGCACCGCGGGCCTCCATGGCCTGGATCGTCTCGGCAAGGGGCTCGATGGAGGGGTCGGCGACGCCGAGGATGAACTCGTGGTCACGCACGTCGACGGCGCTGCTGATCAGCTTGCCGCTCTCCGAGTCGGTGCGCGCGATGACGAGGTTCTCGGTGCCCATGACGTCCCACTGGAAGCGCGCCGCGTTGAGGCGGTTGATGTGCTCGCCGACCGGCACGAGGACCTTGCCCGCGAGATGGCCGCACTTTTTGCCGCCGTGGAGCTGGTCCTCAAAGTGAACAGCCGCCGCGCCGTTCTCGGCAAACAGCTTGGCCAGCTTGAGCACGGCCGACAGACCGCCGTGGCCCGTGTCGCCGTCGGCGATGATGGGACGGAGGTAGTCAGTGTAAGGTGCCTTCCCGCGCTCCTCGGACGTCAACTTGCGACGAGCGTCCCACTGCTTGCGGTCGTGCATGGACTGAGCCTTGGCCAGGCGCTGGACCTGGTTGGGCACCGTGTTGTAGGGGTAGTCGCCAAAGTCGGGGGACACCTCGTTGGTGGAGGTCAGGAGGGAGGAGCAGGCCCAGCCAGAGATGTAGAGGACCTCCTGGTGAGGGGCCTGCTGGGTCATCTGGACGGGGTCGATGGCACCCATGGTGTGGAGGGGCTTGCCCTCGGCCACGCGTTCCTTGATGAGGTTGAAGAGCTTGCGAGCCATCAGAGAGCTGGCATAGGTTTGTTGCTGGGTGCCACGCTTGGAGACGACATCAGCAGCGCTGTAGGGGCGCTTGATGCCCTCATAGCGAGGAGACCGCCACCAGGCTTCAACCTCCTTGATCTGAGACTCGTACAGGGCATCCTCAGCCTGGCCGGCCTTGTTGGCTTCGGACAGGAGCTGGAAGGCGTCGGCCGGCGCGTCGGAGAAGGGGTTCGCGGGAGTCTTGGCCATTCTGGGGGTCGTTGAGAGGCAGCGCACGGCGAGCGAGGGAGCAGAGGCTGACGTTGTCCTGGGCTTGAGAAGGGGTAGCCGGCGAGGGGCTTTTGTCGCGATGCGGCGCATCATTGTAGGGTTTGGCTGACAAGCTCTGGTATCTCGTCAACAACAATATCTATTGAAGATGTCCAAAAGTCATCTACGACATACCAAGGACAGTCGAGGTTGAAGTGTGTCTTTGTCTGCTGAAGATGGCCGGCGATAGCATCGGAGACCGAGAGGATTTGACGAGGGGCGACGGCAGCTCCGACGAAAGGTTTCACTCGACGCAGGAGCAAAAGATCAGAAATCGAGGTATGATATCCAATAAGGTAATAAGACGGCCAAAAGCAGAATACTTCACGCTCAGAGACCTACTGGCAGCAGTCAGCAACAAGCAAGTAGCCTTGGACACTGACGATTAGAAATGCCTTGGTTAAGCGGTAGTCTTTTGCCACAGGCACGACCAGCGCGGGGGTGTCTCCATATCAACATGCCGTCATTGGCCAATCGACCTGGCCGCTGGGCCGTTGCTGGTGGACGAGTGGAGGTCCACAGATACATCCCCGGCTTGCCTCGGTATTTCAGGGCGGTGAGTCTCGTTCTGCCCCCAACCCCTCCAGAAGCCCCACCCTTCAGTGCTCTTTCAGTGAGGATGCCCCCTGCCGACCGGGTGCGCTCTGGCAGGGCGAGAGCAAATGCCCCACCAACCCCGGACCCCAGGTGGTTCTTGCTGTCTCGGCCTGCTCGCTGCCTCCCCTCACATGCTCGGCTTAACCTCTGGACATTCTTAAGCCTTCCCAACTTTCTTCTCTCCCTCATCTTTCACCTGTTTGCCCTTGCTCGTCTGCTTCACGTTGACCCGAGATTGTTTTACCCCAGGGTTTGACTCTACGATAACTACGTCTCTCTTGTCAATTATCACCTCGGGTGCTTTTGACGATCCCCCGCATTTGCCCCTCCATCCGTGATACCCTATTCCCAGGTTGACCAACACAACATTCACAATGGCCATGAACGTCCGCCGAACCACAAGAGCGCTGGGCGCCCTCCGCGTAGGTTTCGCGATTCTAGATATCCTCAATTGAATCATCTCGCTGACTTCCCCAGCCCATGGCTGCCCGCGCCGCCGTCAACGCTCGCCAGTACTCCACCTCCGAGCCCGATCTCAAGACCACCCTGAAGGAGGCCATCCCCGCCAAGCGCGAGCTCCTGAAGAAGGTCAAGGCTCACTCCAACAAGGTCATTGGTGAGGTCAAGGTCGAAAACACCCTCGGTGGCATGCGTGGCCTCAAAGCCATGGTATGGGAGGGCTCCGTCCTCGACGCCAATGAGGGCATCCGCTTCCACGGCCGTACTATCAAGGACTGCCAGAAGGAGCTGCCCAAGGGCAAGACTGGCACTGAGATGCTTCCGGAGGCCATGTTCTGGCTCCTCTTGACCGGCCAGGTTCCCTCCACCAACCAGGTTCGCCAGTTCTCCCGCGAGCTCGCTGAGCAGGCTCAGCTGCCCGCCTTCGTCAACAAGATGCTTGACGACTTCCCCACCGACCTCCACCCCATGACCCAGTTTGCCATGGCCGTCTCTGCCCTCAACTACACCTCCAAGTTCGCCAAGGCCTACGAGAACGGCCTCAACAAGGCTGACTACTGGGAGCCCACCTTTGACGACAGCATTTCGCTGCTCGCCAAGCTGCCCACCATCGCCGCCAAGATCTACCAGAACTCCTACCGCGGCGGCGGTGCTCTCCCTGCCGAGGTCGACCTCGGCCAGGATTGGTCTTACAACTTTGCTGCCATGCTCGGCAAGGGCGGCAAGGAGAACGAGAACTTCCAGGACCTCCTGAGGCTCTACCTCGCTCTCCACGGTGACCATGAGGGCGGCAACGTCTCTGCTCACGCCACCCACCTTGTCGGCAGCGCCCTCAGCGACCCCTTCCTCAGCTACAGTGCTGGTCTGCAAGGCCTTGCCGGACCTCTTCACGGGTGCGTTCATCCAAAAGAAAATCATTGATCACGAGCTAATAATCCTGCAGTCTCGCCGCCCAGGAGGTCCTCCGCTGGATTCTTCAGATGAAGGAGAACATCCCCTCGTCCTACACCGGCAAGGACGTCACCGACTACTTGTGGTCTACCCTCAACTCCGGCCGCGTCGTTCCCGGCTACGGTCACGCCGTTCTCCGCAAGCCCGACCCCCGCTTCGAGGCTCTCATGGATTACGCATCCGCCCGCCCTGAGATCGCCAGGGACCCCGTCTTCCAGCTCGTCAAGATGAACAGCGAGCTTGCTCCTGAGGTCCTGAAGAAGCACGGCAAGACAAAGAACCCCTACCCCAACGTCGACTCCAGCTCCGGCGTTCTCTTCCACCACTACGGCTTCCACGAGACTCTCTACTACACCGCCACCTTCGGTGTGTCCCGTGGTCTCGGCCCTCTGGCCCAGCTCATCTGGGACCGTGCTCTTGGCCTGCCCATCGAGCGTCCCAAGAGCATCAACCTCGAGGGTCTCCTCAAGCAGGCTGAGAGCTCCTGAGAGACGTCCACTGCGCGAGAAAAGTTATTTAGCATACCCTGCATTTCATGTTCCATGTCAATAGATCTGGTTGGTGTTCAATCACGGAGGAACTTTAGCCACATAGTTTGGTCATTAACACGATAAATCTATTCGTCTCCTAATGGCCCCATCCCGGACCAAGTGCAAAACCAAAGCCAAAGGGATTCAGAACCGGATGACTCCTGCGTCGTTGTCGTGACTCGAAATTGCGTCAGGTTCTGTCGTCGTGATGCTGTCAGACTGTCAGGGTTGGCCGTGTATTGGCGTTCTTCCAGTCGTGGTCCCTCAACATTCTGCTGTTCCCATTCGACCAAAGCGCCTATCAAGCGCCGCATTCGATTTCGACCGTTGGCGAAGGGCAGGAAGGCATCAAAAGGCTTAGGCACTATCGTGGGTAATCGGACTGTCGCCCGGAAAATCAAAGGTCCACAGCTCATGGCAGTGCTCAAGACCGTCGCCGCCATCAACCTACTGCCCCTCCGGATCATTCACGCTAGATCAAGACGCATGTTGAACAGCTGACGGATTGATGCGCCACGGTACTGAAGTCAGACATCCTGTTAAAGTCTTATGCCTGCGGAGATGGCTGCAATTTAGCGAGGTAAAGTAGTGTACCAAGTCAGCGTTACCAACGGTCGACTCCATGAGCTGAAAAGATGATAGCGACTTTGCAAGCAAGCGGTGAAACGACGCTTTTCTAGGACACTTTACGTGGATATCGCGGATGATGAGATATTCTTGGTTTGACCTCATATGAAAGCCACACAATCCCATCAATTATCAGTCGCTGAACCGAAAAGTGATCGTCCCTCTGGTCGAAAATGCATATCGGACGGACCCAACCGCCAGCTTCCGGATCGACACCCAGGCGCGATTACCTCAGATTCGGGGCTGTTATGAAAATGGCATGGTAGCATTGGGGCTACCCTGCATTGCACATCTAGGGTCAGGTCACCTTCATCCAGACGAGAGCTTTATGACACCCCATTGTTCCGCCTCAATATGCGCCCATTTACCCTGCTCTTCATCCGCAAATAGGCGACGCATCAAGGCGACATCGGCGAGACCACGATGCCTTCGAAAGAGAGGCTGAGGCGCACTATTGCAACATTTGTCATTTCCAACCAGTTAAGGGTCTTTCCGTCTATGAAGCCTAGGTAATTGCACTTTACAATCACTATGAGGTTTGGTTATCACTGGCTCATGAGTAGCTCGGTTGCGGAGAGGTCACCTTGTTGGCACCATCGCCATCGTGAGTCTAGCCAAGGCTCCGGCCCAAACAACGACAGCAGGGAATGAATGGCCTGATTTGGAACCAGCGCAACCACCAGAATATGGAAGTGTCAGGGGATTATACAACTATAAAAGCAATGTTGACAAAGGCTTGGAAGATATTCACACTCGCTCAGACTGTCGTTGGCGTATCTTCCCAAGTCTTTCCCTTCAGAGACACATCCTAACCCTCATTCTCTTCGCCTCTCATCATGAAGATCCAGTTCCTGACACTCATTGCTCCGGCGCTGGCCCTCGCCAGTCCCAGGTTTCCCACCGCCGTTGCTCCGAACTCGCCCAACCCCAATGACATCCACATCATCTCAGCCCAGTTCTCCGGCAGCGGCTGTCCCCAGGGCAGCGTCTCAACCACCATCTCCCCGGACCGCACGGTCATCACCTTCGGCTTCGACCGCTTCCAGACGTACATCGGCCCCGGCATCCCCTTCGCTGAGCGCACCAAGAACTGCAACCTGCACCTGAACCTGCGCTACCCGAGCGGCTTCCAGTTCGCAGTCGTCGAGTCTACTTACCACGGCTTCGCGCAGCTCGATCAGGGCGTCAGCGGGACCTTCTTCTCGACGTACTTCTTCTCACAAGATGCGGGCGCCACGACGACGACTTCTACTTCCATCGAGGGCGGGGGAATCTGGCGCGATGGCCAGGTGTACACGAAGCAGGATGTCATTCCCACGGCGGCACTCATCTGGGCGCAGTGCGGGGCGAGCGGCATCTTGAACGTCAACAACAGGATTAACCTGGTGAGCAGGGTGCCCTCTGCTTACGGATCGATCACGGACGACGATGCCACTGTTGCCTTTACGCAGCAGGTCAATGTCAAGTGGCAGAAGTGCTAATGTGGGAAAGGGGGTGGAACATGGTATTCGGGGTTGATGCTGGAGGTGGCCTCTCCTTGGGCAGAATGGCCGGTCCCAGTATTTGGAGATTGTTGATGAGGTTATTCGGAGGCGTGCTGGATGTGGATGCGGGCAATCAGCCATTCTTCATATTTTATTTCTGTTCGTTCCAGGTTTACTACGCAGTCCATCTCAGGAGTCCTAGCATAAGTCAATCAAGCCTTTTCGTCAACATTACACTGGAAGAGGATCTTTATGGCCTTTACAGGAACAAAGAGCGCGCATATAACTGTCGACTATCAGAGACAGAATCCCCTATTATTCTCTTCAGCTTTTTTCTTAGTAATATTTCCAAGGTCTGAGACTAGGGCCATGCAGTGTCAGCTGGCGTATATTTGCAATCCTTATAGCCGAAATACTAAATTTGACGAGTTTTGATATACCGCATGATATTAATACTTTTGAAGCTAGAAACACGGTATATCACGCCCAGTAATGCACTCCGATCATATCTAATAAGTCAAATCATCAAACAACTAAATAAACAACCTATTTTCCTATAGTTAAATAGCTAAATACATAGATTTATAATATTTAGATATTTAGTAAACGTTTAAATAGATATCGAGACTCGAGACCTATAAAAAAAGAGTAACTAAGCTAATTAAAACTTTATATTGCCTATTATAAATAGAAGTTTATAATAGGCAATATAAGCGCTAATACTAGGAATCGAACCTAGACCCTCTATAATAAAGTAGAGGCCTTAACTAATTAGGCTATTAACTACTATTACTAATAGGGGAAAAGACCTATATATATTAATCTACTAATTAGCTAGTTTAGTCTCCTACCCTAAAAATTACCGAGGTATAAATCCCCTACTAAAGTAGTAATTCTACTAACGGAACTATCTGTAACGTTACCTACCTATAACGTCACCTACCTACAACGTCACCTACCTATAACGTCACCGCAATACTACCTACGCTATTAAAGCTATCGCTACTGCTACTACTATTATCGATATGTCTATAACAGTCTTTAGGGCGCGTCTGCTAGACTTAATTCAAACCCAACTTTCACGCCCAACGCAGTCTGATTCCGACCTCCCTACGCAGTCTAATTCCGACCTCCCTACGCAGTCTGATTCCGACCTCCCTACAGCGATTTACTACGGCCGGCGCTTTACTCTCGATGCGATTATTACGAGGAAGGGCTCTAGAGACGTTAGAAGAGCTTTAGTACCTTAATAACTGGCTTCGTCGAGGGGCTGTTCAATGAGGAGGGCTGTATTAGGGTATTGACGGCGTTAATACTAACGATTCTGGGTAATAGGTGAGTCCCTGACTATCGTAAGAGCTTTATTATCTAATAAATAAGTCAAATATTTGCAAATAGAGCTAAACAAATAAACACGTCGATTTCAGCGAGCCAAATAGTCAAATACGAACGCTGTGTTTGACTTGTTTGATCGGGGTGCAATACTGGTCACGCCTCTGGAGAGCTCCTCATGATTCATTTTGATCCTTTGAAGGATGTTGTAGCTAATGAGTGGGGTTTTCTCTCCTAAATACTTTCGCTTCACATGAGCGTACAATTTCTCTTCGTCTTTGACTTCTTCCCCTCGTCACCAGCGGCAACTGCTAGCTCTTCCTGAACATCTCGGTACGCCCGTACTGCCCGATTCCTCGTCTCCCGCTTCTCCCGCCTGCCTGTTGCCCTACTCGCCTTTGCTTGAGCCTCTTCTTCTCGGAGTCTGGCACACTTGAGGCAATTTTGCTTCTGTATCTCAATCGCCGTTGGGAGTGGCACAGGTGCTGAGCATTTGGTGAAGTTGCCTTCCTTCATGTCGCTGAGCTTTTGCTGAGCCTGACAGCGAACGATGTGGATCTTCGAGGTGTTGCATCGGGCACAATGCACAGTCCGGGAGTTGCACATCGTATGTTAAGTAGGGAGTTAGGTATTTAAGATACCTATGTGAAGGAGACAGTCTCAAATGTATAGGATTTCGGGCCAGCAGCCATTTATTCCTCGAACCTTCGAAAACCGTCACAATTGCAGCAAACTTGGAGGCCGCCGCCCACATGAATCACACTTAGAGGCAATGACTGGGAATGACTGTCGGAGACAGTGTTCATTATTAACTCGCTACCCATGGCCACCACTGAATGACAACTGCTGTGCCTTCAGTGGATCAATTCACAACTCCAGCAAGCTTTCCTCCAATTCCTTCATCGAAGACTTTGATACTTGTCCGTTCCTATGAGCCTTTCCAGACTCAGGATTTTCCTCTCGACTGACAGATGGGCTCACAAGCGTGACCAAGTCCTCCACTGCATCAGCTGTCAAAGGAACTTCCCTCTGCTGGCACCACACTATTGCCATGTTGTAAGCGTTCTTGATGTCTCGGCCACTCATACGCCATCTCGACAGCCGGGCGATTTCTTGACCGTTGAGTCTTCGAACGTCACCGGGTCCTCTGCTGACGAAATTCTCCCAGACCTTGATGCGCATTTCGGGTGTGAGGTTCGGAAAGGTGAGGTGAATTTGCACCCTAGACTCAAGTGCAGCATTGATGGATGACTTGACATTCGTCGTCAAGAAGACGATACCTGACAGCAGCATTCTTGAATTAGCCACACGTCCAAGTGACCTCGCTGGGTGATGCTTCAATCACCGCTCCGAAACAGCGCACTTACCCTTGAAATATTCTATTTGTCGGAGAAAAGCTACAGCAAGTCAGAATTGCCAACGGGCATGTTATCGAAAGATCGAAAGATCGAAAGATCGAAAGATCGAAAGACCACCTACTTGAAATTGTGCTTTGACTCATCGCACTATCTCTCTTCTCCACGATGAAGTTCGCCTCTGTATTACGACCATAAGTTCTTGCAAATTCTATGGGGGGTTCGTCGCAAGACATCAAGAACAGGCAGGCACTGACCATCGAACAATACCAGCCCTCCCCACTGTGAGGCTTTGTCGATCTTGGACTCTAGCTCCGTGTTCAGCCCTGTCGGATTGCGGACTCGGCGAGGCACTGAATAATCCGAGTCCGAATCGCTGTCGTAGGTCTTTCGTTGAGGAGCGACGGACGCTACTCTCAACAGTGGCCGTCCGAGATGATCAGCAACTTCAAGAGGGAAGGGTCAGCACTCGGGCTTCGATGGAGAGAATTCAAACATTGATCGGGACTCGTACGTGCTTCAGCCATCAAAGTCTTTCCAGTGCCCGGCTCACCGCTGAGAAGCACCAGAAAAAATTGACCTGCTACCAGTATCAGCGTTCAATCCTCAAGGCTTCTCCTCTCAATCTTGAGGGTTTTTACCTTTGCCAGCAATCAGGTCGTGGTAATTCGCCCCTTCCTCCACGTGACTCTTAGTCAAGGCTCTTAGGATGTCCTTCTTCTTCTGGTCGTACACGACCTTGTCATAAACCCCCGCATCGAGTTCGATGGGGTCGATGTTTTCAACAACACCCGTCCCTGAAATACAACAGGTATTCAGCTCTGCTTCGAATCGGCGACTTGAATCACGCATAGAACTTACCCCAGATGCCCTTTTTCAAGGAATAGAGCATGAGCATAGGAGTGTTGAGAAGTAAATAGTTCTCATTGCTGAGCATAATTTCATTATTATGCTGAATCTCTTCTTCCGTAGGTCGCCTGAGTTTGCTGGTGCTTGTGCTATTGGACGGCCGGTCATCTAAGTAATATGTAGTCAGATCCCGGCTTGCAGTTGGAATTTCGCGTGATTTTGCGCTGCGCAGGAGAATGTTTCAGTCTTGACTTGCCATTGGGATTCGGTGGAGGGATCTTGTCATCTCCCTCTTGGTCAGTGTATTCAGGCAAGCTCTTCAGCTTCCACCCACAATCCTTATAGAGTAGAAAGCTGTCAACCATAACTCGATGTTCCTATTACACTTCTGTGAGCTTTTCGTACCACGAAACTTCTATGGCTTCCAGAAACTGACTTCTGTGAAAGGTCTCGGAGTGCCAGAATTGGACGGAGCCAGGCGTGGAGTGTACCGAGCATATCTGGGAACTTGATATTCAAGTAATTCCTTGCCACGTTTCAGCAGCTGCTCACGAACGTCTGGATTTTTGGACAAATCGATCAATGCTTCTGGAGTCAGATTTGAGAGAGGGATCTTGCCCTCAAAACTGGGCAAATACCGGGTCGTCAAATGAAGACCATATCGACATCCGTCAAACTCTATCGTGTGGCAATGGACAGTAAAGGTCTCGAAAGTTGACACAACGCGGTCAACCTGATACGCGCAAATAGTGCCCTGACGTCGACTAGCATGAACGGAATCTACAGGAAACAAGACCCATAAGTGGGCATATGATATCGTTTGGCTTCTTTCATACTCGTCGTAGGCATCCAAGGCTGCGCAGAGATATTTCTCAATGACGTCGCAAAGAAGCTCGCAATGACTTCTTGTCAACTCGTTATCGGCATTTTTGGAAACCTCGGCGATCCTCTCACGACAGTAGAACAATGCCATGTGAGGATATTGGGAATCAGCTCTGTCAGAGTCTCCGTATTTGAGACCCTGTTTTTTCAGATCCCCAGCCAGGGCTTCGCGAATGTATGGACTCTGGAGACGAATCGTTCGGGGGTAGTATCTGTCTTCGCCAGCAACTACATTCTCGGTGGAACGCATGGCTTGTAGGACCTGAATTGCAGCGCCCTCAAATTTCTTCTTTTTCGGCGCCATAAGGGACGGCGGCGCCCACTCAACCCAGCTGGTCGATCCATCTTCGGTACTGAGGCTTTCATAGAAGGTCTGGACCGTAGCGACCTGGCCGATGAGTCCGGAATCGACGGCCGGCCTCGAACGCTGGAACCACGTTCGACGTGATTTTCTGTCTTTCGTCTTTTCTTGGTATTTCGGTAGATCACCCGTCGCAGCTAGTGGCACGACATATCAGCGCTTTTGCCCGTCAAGATATCAATTTTGGTGGACGCAAGACAGAGACCGCGAGGCTGCGGGGTTGGAGAAGCAATTCGGAAAGACATACCCATCGCTCGGGGGTTGATAATAAACCTCCTGGTGTTCGATTCGTACTGTATGCTTTTCGTACAATCCTTTACCCCGCGTCGTGTTTCGAGGCTTTGCGCAAAGCACGAGAGGAAGAGTGAAGCTGGGAGGAATCAGGCTATAGATCTTCTGGCGCGGAGGCCTCAACGTCGGCCTCATCACGTGGTTTAAGCGCCCATGCACCTTTGCGCGCGTTGGGCAGGCTGCCCATGCCTCCATGAATGCGCTGCAAGGTCAGCTTTGTGGGGGTGATCTGGTGTGTCCGAGGGTGAAGGGTGACGCTCAGCCTCACGAACCCCCGCCACACTCCCAGTTCAGGGTTAGGTCATTCGGATCATGGCATCTTGCGTGTTCGTTGATAGTTGCATTCAAAAACCCATTCCTGCTGCATCCTGGCATATTCGCTTGCCAGGCATTTCGTACCGGAAACGATAGAGGTTCGCATCAGAACAACGCATGTTCAGTCGCCCGGTCAACTACCTCCACCGTATCCGCGCGCCGACTCATTGGAATACAAGTTCAAGGCCACAGTGTTGTAAACCCTTGACTCTGCGTCCCAGTCCATCACCATGGCGTCTATGCGGCCCCTCGTGCATGTAAAGCCTTTCCATGAGCGGCTTGACATTCATCGCGAGGGGCTGACAGTTCTTGTCAACCCTCCGAACCCAGGGATGGAGTAAGTGGCCCCTTGCCCCGAGACTCCTTGCACAGCTTGAGGGCTTGGGTCATTTGTTTCGTTGGACTGGAGACGAGAAACGCGTTGGGGGCCCGATTAACAAGAAAGTAGCATCGTCATTGTCCACGGCCTAAACGGATCGCCCTATAAGACGTTTAACAATGAAGAGACCGGGTTTTACTGGCCGGTCCACCTGGGAAATCACATTGATGACTCCCGAATCACAGTCTTTGGATACCTCGCCGACTTATCAGCGGGGTCTCAAAACTCCCTTGGCGTTTATCAGCATGCCGAAAGCCTGCTGCTACATTTGAAGAACATGCGTTCAGGGAATGACGTATGTGAGCTGGATCTTTTCGTTCTTCGCATGATACTGATGATCATAGGCCTCTCGACCGTTGGTCTTTCTGGGGCACAGTTTAGGGGGCTTGGTAATCAAGCAGGCTTTGGTGCATAGCTCCCGGCGGTCATCAGACGTGGGTATACTGCACGCTACGAAGGTTATTTTCTTTCTCGGTACGCCACACCGAGGTAGCCATGTCCTCGACAAGATGTTCGCCCAGACTGGTCTCAAATTAGGTAAGGTGGTCTTGAACAAGCAAGTGCCTGCGCAAGTCAAGACCCTTTTGCAACCTCGGGCGAGCGAGTCTTTCATTTGCAACTCGGACTTCATGAAGATCAAGGGGTGTATCTCCATCGTGAACTTCTATGAACAATTGAACATGCCAGGGTTGGGTGAACTTGTGAGTATCCGAGACCAACTACTCATGTAGTGTTGAAATAGACGGACTTTTGCTAATGACCAAAAATAGGTGGTGGACAAAGACTCGGCCGTGTTTGACAGTGAGAGGGCTGAAAACATCCCCATCGCCAGAGACCATCGTCGTTTGGTCAGATTTGACGGTCCAGAGGATGATGCGTATCGGACATTGTTCGAAACCTTGAAAAGGAAGATTGGAACGTTCTTACACGATGCTAAGAGGGAGGAAAGTGACAGTGAGCGAGATGCGCCCAAGGCTTGGTCTTGTAACCGAACGCTAATATGGAACAGAACTCCTTGATCACATGTCCAAAGGTTTGTTAGCCGTGACTTTATGCAAATATTGTCAAGCGGGTGGTTAACTTAGCGCAGACTGCATTGCAAGCCTCGCCGTGCCGCTGGCATGGCGCCGCGGTAAGAGGCCAGACGAACCACATCGAGCCACCTTGCAGTGGTTTTGGGATCGAGAGGGAAAGTTTGTCAACTGGCTCACCCACGGTATGGGCTTCTTTTCTATCGAAGGGAAGCCTGGAAGCGGGAAGACCGTTCTCATGGGCGATGCCTTACACAAAGCGAAGCAGTACTGCGAGATCGACGTTCTCGCTCACCACTTCTTCAACAAGCGCGGTCAAATACTGGAGCAATCATTCCAGGGCTTCTTGCAGTCTGTGCTGGAGCAGATCCTACGCCAGCAACCAAGCTTGTTCCAGTACATGTTGGAAGAGTGGCATATGATGCAAGATCCGCAACAAGTGACACCGCATCAGTGGCCGGAGTGGCTGTTGAAGCGCGCTCTAATGCAGGTGGTCACACAAGGATCTGCACGACTGCGTTATCTCATGATCTTCGATGCTCTTGATGAGTGCCAGTCGGAGAATGACCTCGCGGATATCCTAGGCTTCCTGAAGACTATGATCGATGGCAACACAGGAAAGAATCTGCGGATCCTTTTCTCTTGCAGATATCTACCCGACACATCGAATATGTTTACCGCAGGATGCTTGAGAATGGAACAACACAACGAGATGGACATCTCAAACCTCGTCAACGACGTCTGGTCCTCCTCGATACCCATCGATGCCCCTGCAGATGAGTTCCGGGAGTTGAAGAAAGCCATCATCAAGAAGGCTGACGGGATTTTCCTTTGGGTTCGTTTAGCTTTGGAGCGCGTCACCAAAGCCATCCGTGATGGCGGCACCTCGGACGAAATCCGAGAGACGATCGATGAGCTACCAGGAGAACTTACTGGCATATTCGAGATGCTCCTCGGTCATGCTGCACAAAAACACCGAGAAGAGACACACGCTATGCTCAGCGTGGCACTTACGGCGAGGAAGCCATTGACCACAGAGGAGTTCAGGCTGGTCTTGAATCTTTGCTCCGACAGCCAGATCACCTCGCTCGCCGACATGAATCGATCAACCAAGATGGTCACAAATTGTCAGGTCATGCAGAGAAGAATACGAAGCCGTTGCGGTGGCCTTCTTGAGGTTGTCGCTGCCCCAGGACTACGCGCTGGCAAGGAGTGTGAGGATCCTAGGCAAAGTGGACGTCATGGTATCGTTCAATTTGTCCACCAGTCTGTGAAAGACTTCCTCTCCGTTCGAAGCCAGGATGAGACGTCTGGCTTACCGAGTCCAAAACAGTTCGAAAAGGACGGTCATGCAAGATTGGCCGAAGGATGCCTCCGATATCTCAGCCTGAGGGAGACGTACGAGTTGTCAACTCCCTCTTTCGGCGCCACTCACAATACCGATGCCTTGAGTGACCCGCCTTTGTTTCGTTATGCGGTGAAAAATTGGAAATGGCATTGCAAGCGAGCTGAAGCACTCGGTGCACCGCAGCGCGATGTCGTGCTACGAGCATTCGGCGCGCGACCCGACGCATTCAAGAGGTGGCCCAATCTTCACAACAGCCTCTATCCGGACCATTTTCTTCATCCGGACTACGACTTGGCGTTGCTCGCCGTACGCAAGAACATAGTGAGCCTCGTGGAGCACCTATGCGAAACTGGCGAGCTCGTACATCAAGCCCGCTTTGGGCTCGACATTGGGAGTTATCTGTCACTGGCAGCAACCAAAGGATCCTGTGAGGTGATGAAAGTACTCTTGAAATATGGAGCCGACCCGAACGCGCCTGATGAGCTTGCTCTCTCCGCCGCCTGCAGGGCAGGCAACCTTGACATGCTCCGAATGTTGCTAGATGCCGGGGCCAAGTTTGACACCGAACTGTCACACACAGCTTCCAACCGATGGAGCCGCATGCCGCCTTCTTCGCAGAACTCGATCGCCCTGGCTGCATATTCTGGTGACGCTGAGGTTGTTCGTCTTGTGTTGGAGCATGATCCTGACGCCCTTGCAAATCCTTGGAACCAGCATCTCGCCTTAGAGCAGCTCCTGGCCGGCGTAGTGGCATTCCATTCGGAGCAAGAAGATTGGGAGTCATTCACAAACACGCTGCGGTCAAGACGCTCGTCAATCATGTCATTACTTACCACAGACAGCATTGATCTGGGTTCAATATTTGGCGCCAAACGGGGGTCGGGGCTCATGAGCATGTTCTGTGCAGCGATGGGCTTCTCCAGAGAATCACTGGACATGTGGGTTCAGATGAATGTCACGATGACACCAGGGGCGCTCACCGACCTGCTGGGTCTGATAGCTTCGGTCGGGCCACTGAGCGCGATGCAGCAGCTCGTGGATCTCGGTGGTGCCGGCATGGTTGTTGGGCATTTGACAGAAGAAGATGAGAACCTTCTACATGCAGCCGCGTTGAACGAGAGTCCAGCCATAGCCTGCTATTTGCTCGACCTGGGGACAGAACTGAACGCGCAGGATTCGGACGGGAAAACCCCCCTGCATGATGCAGCGCGGCATGGAACCAAGACGCAAGTCGAGCTGCTCCTGAACCACGGGGCCGACACTTCGCTGACAACGACCAGGGGGTCAACTGTCCTTCACATGGCGTTGCGCAACCCCAAGTTGAGACCCTGCAAAAGCCTGCTAGCCCGACTGTTCGCGGCGGATGGAAGTCGACACGTCGCAGATAGAGACGGGGTTCTGCCCATCCACGTGGCCGCGGCGCAGGGGTGGTTGGCGACAGTGGAATGGCTGATACAGATTGGAGCCGAGATTTCCAGTCGCGACGATCTGGGTCGCACTCCGCTTCACGCGGCCGCAGCTTCGATGAGCCTCGACTCGACAGCGGTGGTCCAGTTCCTCGTGGACAGAGGTCTGGCCGTTGAAGATGCAGACGAAGGAGGCATGACGCCGCTGCACCATGCGTTGTATAGCTACGACCCGCTCCACAAAGAGGTTTACGACCCTGACGTGTCTTTGGCGAATGCTCGATACCTACTTCAACAAGGCGCCAGTGCGGATGCGCGGGACATTGAGGGGACCACGCCGTTGCATCACGCGGCGTGGCGTGGTAACGTGGCGATCGTGAAGCTGTTGCTCGAGGCAGGCGCTGATGTCGAAGCTGAGAACCGACAGGGCATGAAGCCGGTGAATCTCGCAAAAGAGGAAGATGTGAGGGAGCTTCTGGAGCAGGCTGCAGAGGTGAATCACCGTCTTGCATGAGCGTGGGTTTGGAGTTGTTCGGAGCGGCGATTGCTTTCTGCGAGGCACTAGCATCGCTAACGACTGAGACTGATTATAAGGGTTATTAGTATGTAATTATCGGATATAATCATTTTTGATGACGGGACTTTACCCACTCATTATCCACTTTCCTCTCTGCTTCAAGTGTGGACTTTTTGATTGATCAGATAAAATGACGACTTGCGCCACATTTGAGTAGCACTGCACCTATCTACTGCGGCCACAATTGACGTGTGGCGGTGACGACGGACCATGCCAAGTTTCCCAGAGCGGACCGGGGCAGCTTCACGATGTGTGGCCCGATTTGGTCCCTCAAAAAGAGCGACGTAGATCAGGGCCAAGTATCCAAAGGTGACACATCCCGCTGCAGGTACTCTGTGCGCCTCGTTGCGGCACGAGTACACCATGCTACGATCATCGAAAATTCCGTCATCGTGGGTGGCTCTGCACTTCTGATTGGATGTGCGCTGGCTTCCTCCATCAGGCACTCGAATGATTGGTGGGCAGGGAGTTGGAGGGCGCCAACGCGCTGGGAGCTGATCATGATGGCTGCACAAGCCCCAAAGTAGTCGCCCCTTGGTCCTGGCAATCAGGCTGGGATGAAACTAGTCTGGGCGTTGTGCAGCACTGAAGGTGCGCTGTGCTACGCTGGAACCCAGCCGAACAGGGACTCACTCAACGCCGGGGCCAGGCCCAGACCCAGGCCCCTCAGGTGTCTAGTATTTTGTCGGTCGAACTCCGTCACCTCGTCTTTGCCTCGCCTCACTCGCTCGCGCCGCACCTTGTGTCAAGCTCAGACTGTTCGTGCTAGTTCTGCCTAAAACCTGGCACTGCCACTGTGCTCATTCTGCTCCATCTGTGGAATGACATCTTCAGGGAAAAACGCCCTTGCCATCCATCCTTGTTTATGGGAGGCCTGACTGTGCTCATCACTGAATATCAATCGTCTCTTTCCTTCCCTCCTTCCTCTTGGCTTTGGAGTCAACACTGCCGAGTCAATCGTCGAAACGCCCACGCCACTTCGGCGACCGAGCACATCACACCCCTATCACAACCCGTTCGTTGTCTTGGTCTACAGGGTTCAGCTCAGCTACTTTTCTGGGCGCCACACCCCCCCCCATCATTGTCCACTTTCCATTATCAACATCAACTTTTCGACTTCTTGGCCTAAATCTCGACTGCGCGATAAGGCACGCGTTTCGACCAAACGAAGGCGGAACACCGATATCAAAGCAACAGACACCATCACCACATCCTCCTGTAATGGCACAACAATACATGAGCACGCCGACGTCCTGGCGCCTCGTTCAGATGGCCCAGGATGCCTACGAGATGCCTCTCCAGAAGTTCTCGGCACCACAACCCCACGACTCCCACCCTTCTGTCGACCACCTGGTCCTCCTCGTCTTTGAGGCCGTCCTTGAAGTCGTATGCGTCAGCTTGCCGGGCTACATCGTCGCACGATTGGGTCATTTCGATGCCGACAAGCAGAAGTTCCTCGCCAACCTGAACGTCATGCTATTCACGCCATGCCTGAGTACGTCAATCCGGTGCGATTTGGAACGACGAATGCTAATCATGGGCCTCTAGTCTTCACGAAGCTCGCCTCGCAGCTGAACGCCGATAAGCTCGTCGAACTTGCCGTCATCCCCGTCATCTTCATCGTCCAGACGCTCGTCTCTTACGTTGTCGCCACTGTCGTCTCGCGGGCCTTCGGATTTAACAAGCGCGCATCCAACTTTGTCACGGCCATGGGAGTCTTTGGCAATTCCAACTCGCTGCCCATCTCTCTCGTCTTGTCGCTGTCGCAAACACTTAAAGGTCTCCACTGGGACAGGATACCTGGTGATAATGACGACGAGGTTGGCGCCCGCGGCATTCTCTACCTCCTTATCTTCCAGCAGCTTGGACAGTTGGTTCGATGGAGCTGGGGTTACCACATCTTGTTGGCGCCCAAGGACAAGTACCCGGAGTACCAGGACGAGCAGGTCGAGGAAGGCCGATACACGGACGACCAGGATGCGCCCGAGGCGGACACTCTTCTCCCCGGTTACGATGGCGACACAGCCGCCAACTCTCGCACGCCCTCCAGCAGCAACCTGTCGCATTATGAGCCCGGCGGTCGCACCCCTGTCGCGCACCAGTCTCAAATTTCGCTGATCGATTCCGACACCGATGACGAGAGCCAACCCTTCATCGCGAAGAAGGCCGGCAAGCCCATCGCCGCTGCCCCGCTGAACGGAAACCATACCGATGATCCCATGCTCTCCTTCCCCCGCATCCGCAACGCGGATGACAATGAGCCGCCTGAGGGCATCACCGGCTTCCCAGCTCGTGCCAAGATGACTATCAAGGACAAGCTGAGCGCAGCCAAGCAGTCCATCGCCGCCTTCTTCACCAGGACCTACAACCGCCTTCCCAACCCCGTCCGCATCGTTCTTGCCGGCCTAGGACGCATCGGCGCCAAGGTGAACAATTTCATCTGGGAGTTCATGAATCCTCCTCTGTGGGCCATGTTGTTCGCCGTCATTGTTGCCTCCGTCCCTGCTCTTCAGAAGCTCTTCTTCGAGGAGGGTTCCTTCGTCAAGAACAGCGTGACCAACGCAGTCCAGTCGAGTGGCAACGTGGCCGTGCCCCTGATTCTGGTCGTCCTCGGCGCCAATCTCGCTCGCAACACCCAAAAGAGTGAGAAGCAGCGCGATCCCGAGGAGGATGTCATCGGCCAGAAGCTCCTCATCGCCTCCCTCATCTGCCGCATGCTTCTCCCGACCCTGATCATGGCGCCCATCCTCGCCATCTTCGCCAAGTACGTCCCTGTTAGCATTCTTGACGATCCCATCTTCGTCATTGTCTGCTTCCTCCTCACAGGCGCGCCAAGCGCTCTTCAGCTGGCCCAGATCTGTCAGATCAACGAGGTCTACGAAGGCGTCATGTCGAAGATTCTTTTCCAGAGCTACGTCATTTGGTATGTTTCGCTGTGCCCTCCATGCCTAACTCAAACTAACATTCATTCAGGATCCTTCCTTCTACTCTAGTCCTTGTCATGTGCGCCCTCGAGGTTGTCGAGTGGGCACAGCTCGGCTAGATTCAAAAGTCTTACTATTAAGTGGCTTACACACTGGACATCATCCAGCACTTTCGTTTCGCTTTTGTATTAGAATAAAACAGCACAAATCGATGGTTGCGGCCGAACATGTCGCGCAGCACACCATGCAAATATGCCGTAGTTTCAAGCTTGTTGACCGGCTGTGTCCGGTCAGCAGGACGAGACACTTGAGTGCTACGGACAGGAATCAGTGGCCAGTTCGCAGCAGGCCCTGACAAGCAAAAGCTTAGAGGTCTTCGGCTAGCGGCGCTGAGGGCGTTCGGGGTGTTTCTTCTCTGGTCAGGCAGCGAGCGGCCTGTCATGTCTTTTGAGTTATATTCTCTAATCGAACACATCAGAACCTATTGTTCGTGACCCGTCATCGTCCAAATATGAAGTGCAAATTTAATCCTATCTTCCACACCGTACTACCTCACACCGTTGATGGCCGTTCCCGCAGACGCCTCGTTCGTCAAGACAAAATCCCGCACGCTGCCCTTCCAGTCACTAATCCTCACGTCGCGAATCGTAACGACGATGACCCTCACCTCCTCCCCAGCGACGAAACATCCGCGGCCGCCGTCCTCGGCCTCGACGCTTGCGGCGCCGAACCCCTCGCCGTCAAACGTGTTGTTCTCGAGGTGCTGCTCGCGGTAGAAGCCTTCCTCGTCGGATCCGCGCTCCAGCAGGCGAGCGGCGCCGTTGATGGTGGCACTGATGCTGGAGACGGCCGAGGTGTTGATGTTCAGGAGCAGGGAGGCGAGGGAGGAGCGGTGCTCGGGGCCGGGGGAGCCGCCGGAGGGGCGGCGGGCGGAGGTCGGAGGACGGTGAGACACCCAGTCGTGGACGAGGAGGGAGACGTTTGGGTTCGAGAGGAGGTTGGTCGTCTTCTTGGAGGCCGGGTTCGTTGTCATGGCGATGACGGGGGCCGTGGAGAAGGGCGAGGAGGGCAGGTAGGTGTAGTTCATCAGGGAGACGTTGGGGATGTTGTCGGTGCAGGTTGCGAGGTGGAGCTGGGGGGGCGTCTTGTCAGCTATGGCTGGGCTGGGACAACTTGGAAGGAACATACGAAACGGGCGTTCTCGAGACATTGAACGACGTCTTGCGGAAGGTTTGCTGTGAACTGCTTATTGGTGTCGCCGGCCGAAGCCTCATAATTGAGGGGAGCTGTCTCCATGGCTGATCCTGGTCGAATGTACACGGTATTGACAGGTGACTCTTCTCAGACTGAGTCTCAATCAGACTTTGTCGTCCTGCAGTTGAAATATATCCTGCGGTTGGTGATTCTCCAGCGGGTGTCGAGTCGTTGGGCTTACAGATCAGCTTCATCTATCGTGATGGCTCGTGGCGGAGGGACTCCATGGAGACTGGAATGGACAGGATCCGCGCGCTGACTAAGGAGGGGTACCTCCCCCAGACGGAGTGACGTAAGGATCGGGCCAAGCGGGCACCTACCGTTGCTGGGCAGTTTGGTAATTAATGAGGGGAAGAAGGCACGGGCCAGGGCACCTGCCACTTTACAGAAACACTCCCGGCAAGAACGACCAGCGGCTGGCTCCGGCAGGCGGGCACCACCGGCTATCAGCGGCAAGGCACTTTCCCGGCGACGACCTGTACAAACACCTCGGGATCTTTCCTCTGCCTTTGCCTTTTGAGCTGGACGATTGAATACTTTTCTTGCTTTTGACTTCTCATTTCATCATCTTGAGGAGCAACCGGTCAATTGCTGTTCAGAACACACCGACACTCCCCTTGATCCATTCTCCATCATCGAAATGCGTTCCATGAAAGCAAAGCACCGGCTCGCCCGTCCCCTCCCTCGCCTGTTGTCCACGGCAGCAACGGGCACCTCGGCGTCAGCGGGACCTCAAATCACCCCTATCACATCTCTTCTCATTGCCAACCGCGGCGAGATTGCTCTACGAATTCACAAGACTGCCGATAAGCTCGGAATCCGTACAACAACACTCTACACCGACCCCGACGCCTCCTCACAGCACGCCGCCTGCTCCCCACACTCTCTCTCCCTCGGCAACCCAAAAGCCTACCTCGACGGCGACCGCATCATCTCTCTCGCTAAGCAGCACGGCATCCAGGCTCTCCACCCCGGCTATGGATTCCTTTCCGAGAACCCTGCGTTTGCCTCACGCTGCGAGAAGGAAGGCATTGTCTTCGTTGGTCCTCCCGCCAAGGCCATGCACGACATGGGCGACAAGGCCCGTAGTAAGGAAATTATGACTGCCGCCGGTGTGCCCTGCGTCCCGGGTTACCACGGCGCAGATCAAGAAGAGGCTCAGCTTCTGCAGCACGCTCGCGAGGTCCGCTTCCCCGTGCTGCTGAAGAGTGTCAAGGGCGGCGGCGGTAAGGGCATGCGTATCGTATTGACCGAGGACGAGTTTCCTGCCCAGCTACGCAGCGCCAGACTCGAGGCCAAGGCTTCGTTCGGCGACGGCGGCGAGGTTATGCTTGTGGAGAAGTACATTGTGCGTCCGCGCCACGTTGAGGTTCAGGTCTTCGCCGACAAGCACGGCAATTGTGTGGCCCTGGGTGAGCGTGACTGCAGTGTGCAGCGTCGCCACCAGAAGATCCTCGAAGAGTCTCCCGCACCCTGCCTGGATGAAGCTACCAGACTTGACCTCTGGGACAAGGCGCGCAAGGCTGCTTCCGCCGTCGACTACGTTGGCGCTGGCACCGTTGAGTTCATTCTGGACCGCGACACGGGCGAGTTCTACTTCATGGAGATGAACACACGCTTGCAGGTCGAGCACCCCGTCAGCGAGATGGTCACGGGCACCGACCTTGTCGAGTGGCAGCTGAATATCGCGGCCGGCGAGAAGCTGCCCATGACGCAAGAAGAAATCTCCGAGGCCATTTCCCAGCGGGGAGCCGCCATTGAGGCGCGTATCTACGCCGAGAGCCCCGAGAAGGGCTTCATGCCCGACTCGGGCAAGCTCGTCCACCTTACTACTCCGGCCACCGACCCCGATGTCCGCATCGATGCGGGCTTCGTCCAGGGCGATACCGTTTCCGAGGCGTACGATGGCATGATCGCCAAGCTGATCGTGCGTGGCCGGGACCGCGAGACGGCCATCCGCCGCTTGGAGCTTGCGCTGCGCGACTACGAGGTCGTGGGCCTAAGCACTAACATTGAGTTCCTCAAGCGTATGTGCCGCTCGCCGGCCTTCATTGAGGGTGACGTCGAAACAGGCTTCATCGAGAAGTGGAAAGACGAGCTGTTCGCGCCGCGGGTCA
This sequence comes from Verticillium nubilum, assembly GCA_002851675.1. Lineage (NCBI taxonomy): Eukaryota > Fungi > Ascomycota > Sordariomycetes > Glomerellales > Plectosphaerellaceae > Verticillium > Verticillium nubilum. The sequence continues at coordinate 187,594 of NMXI01000040.1, read as the reverse complement.
TCAGTGACGAGGTCTTCGTGCAGGCGGCGCTCGGCTCGTTGACGGCGCAGCTGGCGAGCGAGGCGCCTCACGGCGGCAGCCTCGGATTTGGCGAGACGAACACAGCGACAGAGCGCAGCTTTGCGCTCAAGGTGCTGGACGCATACTCGAAGCAGGAGGGCGAGGTTGTGCAGGTCACGGTCAGCCAGACGACTCACGGCATGTACAGCGCGACCGTTACGAGGAAGGGCGCCGAGCCTGTAGTGATCGAGAAGATCGCGTGCTCTTCGTCGACGCCGAAGTCCCTGGCAACCAAGCTGACGACCTTCTTCCCTGGAGAAAGGATACAATCTACGGTAGTCAGGACGACACCCAACGCAACCGAGACGCAGGACTCCAAGGTTGTCGTGTTCCAGCACGGAGTGAGGACAGAGCTGGCCTTGCTCCCACCCAAGTGGTTCGAGAAGGCTCTGGGATTGAAAGAGATCGCTGCTTCGGTCGTTGCGCCGATGCCGTGCAAGGTCCTGAGGAATGAGGTAGCAGAGGGTGAGGTTGTCAAGAAGGGCGCGCCGCTGGTTGTGTGAGTTCCGCCCATACTTGATTCTACCCTTGACAACCCGCTAATACCAAGCAGCATCGAGTCGATGAAGATGGAGACAGTCATCAGGTCACCACAGGATGGTGTGGTGAAGAAGCTGGCGCACAAGGAAGGAGTAAGTGCAACTTTGACTGACTCATGGAATCTTCCACTGACAATCTTATCAGGATATCTGTAAGGCGGGCACAGTACTGGTGTTGTTCGAGGAGGAGGCCGCCACTGAAGCGTCATGATTGAGGTAGCATAGGGAGCGATTGGGCTCATGGTCACGATTGGCGTTTTGGATTTCGAATCAAAAGATATATTCACGTTGATCACACTGATCGCCACCCAGGATGGCCGCCATGTGTCGCCAGGCCTTTGTCTCTTGTCGTCGGTCCCAGGACGTCCGCAGGATAACCACCCTGATAGTCCATGCCAAGGTCGCATGCATCGGCTCGGCACGATGGCTCGAGATCAAGAACTCAGAGGCGGGGAAGCTGGGATGGAAGCGGAATGGATGCATTCCATGCCTTGGCTGCCTGTTCGTCGGGCTTTTCTGCTCGGTTCAGAGGCATCGCCTCGTGGCAAAGCAGTTGGTCAGTACGATGAATAACACCAAACAGAGAACAGAGACTCCTCCAGGCAGCCTGGGGACTTTGGATCCATGGCAATCCGCCTTCCTATTCAAGTTGGCATTCGGTTCCCCGATGCCGGATTGACGCCTGCCAAGGCCAGCCTCGACCAGCCGCGAACAGGTCGATTGAACGTGTCGATTGGACAAGGCGACGGCCTCGTGAGGGGGCAGACTGGAACTATCAAGCCGTTTGACAAGGGGCTTATTATGCCATTTAAGAGCGACGCTTGTGCCTGATCCTTGCCAAGGCCCCATGAAGTCACATTCGTATTTCCCTGTCCAACGCCATGACGGCTGATTATGGGGTTCTCAATTGGTCGCGTCCACGCCCTCGGTCAAGACCTTCCTAATCGGGCAGGAGATCATTGCTTGATCGCAGCCATGACCGCGCACCTTGGCGCGCTACTGTATGCGGAAACTGTTATCTGGTTGAGGGCGCCTGGGGTGCATTCACGCCAGGGGAGGAGGGGGGCGTGATTGGGACATTTCACGACTCACGGCCATGGGTCGCCTCGCGTGGAAGCTGATGGAGAACCCGAGGAACGGCGAGCGGCGAACGGCTTCTCCTTGGCGGCAACGGCAGGGCACGGCAGGGCACGGCAGGGCACGGCAGGGCACGGCAGGGCAGGGAGGGAGAAAGGAGTAAGCATAAATAAAGTCTTGCGCCGTGCCACTCTCTCTGTCTGCGCTGGATCACGAACATTCCTCTTGTTCCTCACTCATCCTTGTGTGTGTTCGCTCACCCGGTGATCCAAGTCAGACAGACAGACAGACACTCGACCTTCTCTCTTCCTTCGTTCCCCTTTCAATTGCAACGAACAGAGGTCGACGACGCACGTCACTGTCAAGATGCGTTTCTCAACCATTTCTGGCACGGCTCTCGCCGCTGCCTCGGCCATCATGGCAAAGGAAGTGGCCAAGGATGAGGTCAGGGGTGCCGGTAAGTCAATTGCCTCGATGGCGCGCTTGAAGATTCGAATTGGCGTTGGCATGGCTGACATTTCTGCCCAGAGCTCTACGACTCCGGCATCATACATGAGAAGAACATGAAGCACAAGATGGACGCTTGGATGGCCGAGTTCGACGCCGGCCTCCTCAACTCCGAGGTCTGGCCCAGGCTCAACTACACCAAATGCATCAACGGCAAGGCCGCCGCTGTCCCTGGCAACGAGCTCCTCACCTTCCGCTGCAAGAACATCGACCTCTACGACTTCATCAACTTCGCCACCCTCGGCTCGCCCAACGGCTGGGACGAGCTCGGCGACGGTAACCTCCTGACCGGTAGCGGTTCGTGGGGTTGGGCTGACCCCAAGACCGGTCGTGAGTTCGCCGCCATTGGCATGTACGACGGCACGGCCTTTGTCGAGGTCCTCAAGGAGGGAAGACTGGCCCAGCTCGGCTTCCTGCCCTGCCCGGCCAAGACCAGCCCCAACGCTCTGTGGAAGGAGATCCGTGGTTTCAAGAACTACATGATCATCGGCTCTGAGCTCCCCGGCCACGGCGTTCAGATCTTCGACATGAGCAAGCTTGTCACCGTTGACGCCTCTGCTGGCCCCGTCGTCTTTGACATTGTCAAGGACGTCACCGCCCACTGGAAGGATCTCCCCAACGGCCAGACCCACAACATTGTTGTTGACGAGGAGAACGAGTACTTCGCTGCCGTCGGCGCCCGTCCCAGGACCGATGTCTGCAAGTCTGGTCTCATTTTCGTCGACCTCAAGGACCCCTCCAACCCTAAGAGGCTCGGCTGCAACGGCGAGGACGGCTACGTCCATGACGCCCAGTGCCTGACGTACCACGGCCCCGACACTAAGTTCGAGGGTCACCAGATCTGCTACGGCTACAACGAGGACACCCTCACCATCTACGACGTCACCGACAAGGCCAACTCGAAGATCCTCTCCGTCACCTCCTACGAGGGTGCCTCTTACACCCACCAGGGCTGGGTCCTCGACGTCAACTGGCAGGAGTACCTCCTGATGGACGACGAGTACGACGAGACTGACGGCCTCAACCCCGCCTCGGACGGTTACCCTGTGACCTACATCTGGGACATCAGCTCCCTCGAGGCTCCCAAGAACACTGGTATCTACAAGGGTGAGTTCACGTCTGCTCATTTGCTTTTCTCTGTGCAGCGTCACTGACATAGAAAATAGGCACTGTCGTTGCTACCGACCACAACCAGTACATCAAGGACGGCCTGAGCTTCCAGTCCAGCTACGGCGCTGGTTTCCGCGTCTACGACATTTCCTCCATTCCTTCGGACCCCACCGGTGCCGGTGTCTGTGAGGTGAGTCTCGCTCCAACATGACACCAAAGTCAGAACCTGCGCTAACAAACCCCAACAGATCGCCTACTTCGACATCTTCCCCGAGGACGACAACCAGCCCGGCGGCGGCAGCGTCGAGATGTTCGGCTCGTGGTCCAGCTACCAGTTCGACAGCGGCTACGCCATCGTCAACACGATCGAGCGCGGCGTCTACCTCGTCAAGATGACCAAGCGCGCCACGTGCCCCAAGACTCAGTCCTGCAACGCCGACAACTGCCTGCGCGCCATGCGCTCCACCAGCACCAAGGGCCGCCTCGAGGAGAGCCAGAAGTTCTGCGGTGACTTCACCAAGACGTACGTCAGCGACGTCAAGGTCGTCCCCGAGTACGCCGCCAAGGCGTGCGGCACCAACGTCATCTCCCGCGTGAGCTCGGCGTGCCACTGCCTGCCTACTGCCGCTGCTTAAACGTTGGACACGCGGTATGAGATGTAGAATAGAAGGTCTTCTCTAGGGAGGATGTAACTAATATGAATCATGATTTGATGCAATTGGTTCTGCCGGGATGGGATGTGATGTGATGTGCTGCTGTGTGTTCAAGGAGTTTCACTTGTCAATCGACTACATGCCGCTGGTGATACATCGTGATTTCGACCTGCTCGAGCCTGTGGCCAGTCTGTCTGTCCGGTGGCTGTGAGTCTTTGACCGCAGTATTACACAAGAGGTCGGGTTGAAGTGTGAGAGCTCCCTGCGGTTGACATTGGCTTCAGCCTGCAGCATGGGTGTTCGAAATGAAATGTCCAGCGTGCAAGTCAACCTCACACAGATAGGAGCACTCAGCGTCAAGTTGTTCAACAGGCAGTGGCCATGCCCAAATGGCAGTCAAGTATTTGGAAACGTCATGTATTGTATAAGGTAACTGTCAATCAAATGCCCGCTCAGATCCTAACAGTCTATCTCTTTCTGAAGATGCTGCAGGCTCTCTACGTGAGGTGAGGGCTCTCTATATTGTTCGATGTGATGTTCAATTATCTTAATGCGGGGCCTAACGGCCACGAAACTACCTTGCCCATCTTGGTGTTATTGGCCCCTTGCATACGGTCTTTCATGTAGATGTGAGCATGTATTATTCAGATATGGTGGCCATAACGTGAGACTGCAACATGAACACTCCAGCGAAAGAAACCGGCACACAAATGCAACCCTCCACCACGTCACGAAAAGCCCGCCCAACACCCAGTCCAGATATCTGCATGAGAACCTTCGGTGGCGGATTAAGAGTCTCTCGATTGGCCGTCCCCTGACCGCTCCGAATGCAACCTACCCCAACGACGTGGTGCTCCCTCATGCCTTGCGTATGCATGCCCTCGCTAGCCTCCTTTGTCCTTTCCAGCTCGTGTCCATCATGCCACACCACACACCTCCCCGTCCCTGCCGGGAGAGAGAGGGGAAGGGAGGGATGGTAATTGATCTTCGGAATACCGGTCCACGCGGGAAGCAAGACAAGGATGTCCAGTTATGATGGCGGAAACCCGCCGTTGCTGAGCGGGACGGCCGCCTGGTTTCCGAAATGCTACGTCAAGGGCAAGCCGGGCAGGCGTTCCGATGTCGAACTAGGGCTGTGGAATCGATGGAGAAGGATGCGTTTTGAGGTTTGGGCTTCACGGCGAGACGGGCGACTTTGACGAGACTCGATGCCGACGGTCCGTCATGCAGCGGGTTTGAGGAGGCGCCTCTTGGTGCGGGTCGTAATCGAGATGGGCCCGGCGGCGTGCAGTTGAGATGAAAGATACGGGATCTAAGACTAACATCATGAGAGAGATCTCAACATGTAAACGTGTGCTCCTGTGCGATACGTCGAATGAGGGCTGGTGAGCAACCTCTCCACGATGGCAGCTTCGGTCCCTACGTTGCCCTAAGCTCCGGTACCACGAACGGGCATTACCGTACTCATGACTTTGTTGAGATGCCTGCCAGCCAGAAGCTTGTTCAACACTTTTGCCAAAAGAGTGCTGCCAGCCGCAATGTCAACCGCCACGGATGAATATCCCTTCTCGGCGAATCCGGGGTTGGCTAGAAACGGTGCAGCGGCAATCGCCAGGCAACACCAGGCGCCATGCTAGAGTTGATGGGCGAACTCTAAGACACGGAAGACAGCCAAAGCTCACGAGAAACAATTTGAAAGGCCTTGCTGACATTCATTGCGGCCTGGGCCGGCTCGTCTGAGAGGAAGGAGAATGACTACATACAACCTTGCTCGACCCCTTCAATGATTGCTGATCAACTGCCGCTCAATCTCGTCATGGCGGAGCAAACATGCATACACCCTTGCATCTGTTTTTCAGCCGCTAAATAACCACCGCGGAGTGAAATGAAGTCTCTAGTTCAGGAGTTTGGCGGACTCCAGATAAATTAATCTGTACACCCATGCCTCAGCTGCCCGAGTTACAGACTTGCCATAGGTAGTGATGTCTAAAAGATCGAGACGAGCTGTACCGTTTGTTTCCCACCACTATGATTAATTGCGCAGCCTCTAAATACTCTGAAATTCAAAGTATTGACCTGGCGAACTAGATTCACTCTCGTCAAGCGCATGCATGCGCATATCTTGAAGAGCGGGTATGGTTGAATGACGCCCCTTACCCTGGTAGATGATCATAAAGCACCTCATGTTATAACTTTGTTTTGGATTGACGTGAATCTGATGCATAGTACCAATACAGGCAACGCAAGGTATTGCAATAGTCCGACAAGACAAAACCCCGCCGCGGAATATCTAGGAGACGTCTTTTTCCCGGGTTGCCGCCGTTATATATGGAGAGACACCAGACATAACGAAAGAAAAAGGAACAGTGGAGTGAACCAAGCTAAAGGGAGTAGAAATTTGGGATATGTACAGTTTCAAGTCTGGCGGATCGTGGGCAAGGGAAAGATGGGATCCAGCCACAAGTAGGATGGGTCAAAGGGTGACGTCGATGGTAGAAATGGAAGGTTCGAAGAAGAGGACTGTGCCGGACGATTCCGGCGGGTGGTGTACTTAAAAGAGGCGTAGCTGTGTAAAAAGACCAAAGGCATAGAAGGGGCCGTATCCGGATCCGATCCGTTTCGCATGAACGCCGACGCCGCTTGAGTGGACAAACATTATGGTATGAGAGTTGTTCCCGTTTCGTTGACTTGTAGCCCATCAGCTCACATGACGATGCACTTGGACTCGTCGCGCTCCTTCTTGACACTGAGGGCGACACGTGCGGCCTCGGTGAAGGCCTCATTGACGCCGCGATTCTTCATGGCGGAGCACTCGAGGTAGCGCGAGGCTTGGATGCGGCGCGCGACTTCGAGACCTTGGTCGTAGTTGATGAGCGTAGGATTACGCTTCTCGCCGGGTTGCGGTGCCTGGGGCTGGCCGTCGGCGTCACCATTGTCTTCGTCGTTGCTTTCGCGAAGGTCGCACTTGAGCGCGACAAGAACAAGCTTGACGCCGGGGCAGTTGTCGGCAATTTCGCCAACCCATTTGCTTTCGACGTTCTCGAGGGAATCCTTGCTGTCGACGCTGTAGCAGAGCACGATCAGATCCGTATCGTCTGGGTGGGGCATGTTAGTTTTTTCCAGTCGCTATGCGCATAGGAAGCGGGAAACTCACCGTATGATAGACTGCGAAGACGATCGAATTCTTCTTGGCCAGCGGTGTCCCAGAGGGACAGCTCGATGTGGACATTATCGACAAAGATATCTGCGCAAAGCTCATGTCAGATGTTACGGCTCCTTCAACAAGACGGACCAACGTGGGCATACCGTGGACGTAGTTCTCGAAGACGGTCGGTTCATAGACAGTGGGGAAGTATCTGCCAGGGTTGTCAGCGGGTGAACCATGCGATCAGGACTAGTTGGAGCCGTCGCCATACCCTCTCGTGAAGACGTTGAGTAATGACGTCTTTCCGCAGGCGCCGTCGCCTCTGCAAGGGAAGAAGAGCTACAGTCAGCCGACATGATTCGTTTCTGAAAGGCCAGCATGCAAGCGCTTGGCTGCAGGGAGTCTCACAGCAGCACCAGCTTCCGGTTGGCAGTCTTGGAGCCTCCGCAGAGTGCAGGCATCTTGGGCGATGTTTGAGTTTGTATCGGACGGGTTGTTAGGGCTCGGGTCGTCGCAGGGTTGTTTCTTCAAACGACGTAGGCTGAGCGAAGGAACGAGAAGAAGAAGCTGTCGATTGTTTATCAAGCAGGGCAGATTGATCGCTCTGTTTGTTGTTGATACGAGTCGTCGTTGATCAGGGATCAGGAGTTGGATCTCCGAAGGTGGATCGTCAGTTGCGCGCCGGCTCTCTAGTAGAGAGGGTGGTGAGTGGATCCTGGCGATGGAACAGAGTTGGCAGAGAGCAGAAGCCGTCGTGAAGACAAATTGAAGGGATGTCGATATGATCGTCGTGTTCGCGTTAGGGAAGTTGAAGAGAGGGAAAGTCTGCTCCTTTCGGGGGGGAAGGCACGTAGAGTTTGAGTTTGAGGAGACTCGATTGGAGAGGATGGAGGTGACGAGTGGAGGGGGCTCAGCCCAGATCATCAGCAGGCAGTGGCTGACAGCGACAAGGTGGCAGTGGCAGAGGCGAGGCGAGGCAGGACCAAGGAGTACCATGCAGGGAAATCCCCGTCACCCCAGCGCAATCAGGGAAATTGGCAATTGGCCGAGGATTGAAGTCAGAGGCACGAACGGTACCTGGGTACTTCCTAATTACCTTCCACTCTTTGGCAAGTCTGGGAACCACGAACACTCTCCACACTGTGGGTACCTCAATCGACAGCGGCAGTAGCGTTCAGAGGGCCCGCTAGCACTGAACGCGGCGCTTGGGGAGTACTTGGGGGTCTGTTGAAGGACGCTATCGATTTGGCCAAGGCACAGCCCGTGGATGGACACTGACTCTACGTAGATCTCGCTCTGGACCGCTTTCTGGCACCTCCCCCTTGACATTCGTCGATCGCCCATGAACATGCCGCTAGAATCTCACTGTCTTGTTTCAAACTTCGATGTGCCCTGTCAGACAAACATCTCTCCGTGATCCTCTGCCCGAAAAACATTGTTGCACTGCCTGTCAGAAGGTATGAACACAAACAACCAAGGTATGCTGTATTTAGATATTACGCCTGCAAGTCATCTTTCAACATTGCAGGCGGAATGCTGAAGGATTGGATGTGCAGATAGAGTGGAGAAAAGTGATAGATCCCAACCCACCTCCCCCTCCTCGAGGCTTCCTTTTGCTCCCGATATATCCAAGCCCTTCAGCCCAATTTCATACTATTGGTGACAGATCAAGCCTCCAATAGTTTGAGTAATCAACTTCCAGAACCCGGATTTTCGACATCTGTTTAGCTAGCCCCGGTACCAGGAGTAATCAATCGCGACATCATGAGCATCGTGCGACGATCAAACAACCTGACAGACATTTCATTCTACCCCGCTGCTGTGCCGAAGATGGCATTCCACATTCTACAGCCTTAATACGACTCGGCAAGACAACCTTCCGGTCTGCTTCAGTCGTCATCCCGCTGATAACCCTGGCGACCCCGGCCCATCCGCTCCGCCAAGCCCAGATCCCCCGCCTTGCGATGCAGCCGGTTCGAAAACTCGTTCTCGCCACCATGCTTTGACGCTCGCTGCCGTGCTTCATCGTCAGCATCGCGCGCTGCTTTCTCCTGCTCTGCGAGCGCTGCCAGCCTCTGGTCCCGCTCCGTATCAAGCTCTGATGCCGCCGACTGCATCGCCGCAAGTCTACGCGCCTTCTCCTCCTCCGCCGCTTTGCTGTCTGCCGCACTGCCGCCGCTCGCAGGTCCTCTATTCCGCCTGCCTTCGTCAAAGCGACGCCGGGGATGATCCGGCGGTGAGCGATCTTGTCTTCGGGGTGCTCTGTCGTAGTTTCGTCCACGTTCGTTATCACGCTCACGTTCGTCGGGGTATGTTCGGGTCTGTCGCTTGTCGTCTCCCCTGTCGTCTCGCTCGTTGCGACGGCCGTCACGTCGATCTCCGTCCCCGCGCCGATCGTCTCGTCTGTCATCGCGCCTGTGATCACGATCCCGTTCTTCACGATCGCGCCGGCGGGGCGACCTCGGCCTCCTGTCTTGCCTGCGATCAACGTCCTCTTCTGAATCGTATCGCCTGCGTTTTGGCGAATCTTGGCGGCTGCTCCTCCGTCTGTCCTTTTCATCGTCTGAAGCATCTCTGTGTCTCCGTGAAGGGCTGCGAGACCGCGAATACGAACGTCCCCTGTGCCTGTGTCGTCTCTCGTCGTCCGAACCATCGTCCCGGTGCCGGTGCCGCCTCTTCCTGTGCCTCTCTTCCCGACGTTTTGACTTGTCCTTCTTCTCCTCGGACACGCCCATGTTGGCTAGTAATTGTCGACGCCTGATCGGATCGTTCATCATGGCCTCGTACGCCGCCTGCTCCTGCTTCTTGATAGCGAGCATGGGGTCCTCGCGAACCTTCGCAGCCGTGTCACGCGCCGTGTTCGCCGTCTGCAGCGCCATGAAGCTCTCCTGCCCAGCCTGCTTCTCCAGCTTCTTGTGGTCGGATCCCGTGATCAGATTGTCGATGCGCCGCTTGCCGAGCAGGTAGCCCTCCATCTCCTCCGTCGTGCCCGTCTGACCGTTGGTCGGTCCATTGTAGAGAAAGTCGACGCGGTCGATCTTTTTGGTGTGACCGGCGGCTTCGAGCTGCTTCTGAATCTCTTCGCGCGCGCGCTCCTCCTTCAATTCGTTGATGCGCTGCTGGGTTTTCTTGCGCTCGTCCAGGGCCTTCTTCTCCTCCTCCCAGACTTTGGCCTGGTTCTTGAGGAGGCCCGGGTGGAAACTCTTCTTGAGGTTGAGATCGCCTCCCATTTTGAGCTACCGGAGGACCCTGTTTCGAAATTCGTATGCTATACCAGAGGGTGATCGTGGTGGGCGGCGTTTTCGAAATTTATCACGAAGCGTGTCGATGAATGTTGGGCAAGCAGTCAAAAGTTGCCCATCCAACCTTCCAGTTCCTCAGGACCACGATGCCCCACTGGCGAATGCTGAGTCATCCCGACCCCAGGCTTTTAGCCACCCAAGCTGTGCTAGGATCCTGCGTCGAGGCTGCCAGACAACCAATCGATAAGCTGGAGCTCCCCGCCTTCCGCGCTGTTGAGTGACTGTCAATAGAGCACCACCTGGAAACGCATCCCCACCTGTACCTGCACCTGCCTAACGACCGTTTGTACAATCTTCAAATACCTATTGCAACGCCCAGTCCACGACCACCGTCGAGAAAGAAGACAAGCTCGCTCACTGTGAACTCTTCGGCGACCGAATCTTATCTCTGCAACCAACTCACTTCCATACGTCTCGTTCTGACTGCTTACCCCCTCCGAGTCCCGCCACCATGTCCGACGACGACTTCATGCAGGAGTCGGATGACGAGCAGTAAGGGTCTCGTCGTATCATGAATGAAATCAATCTAGCTAACCAATACCCAAGGTATGACTTCGAGTACGAGGAGGATGACGACGAGGAGACCGGCGACGTCGACATCGAGAACAAGTACTACAACGCAAAGCAGCAAAAGGTCGCCGAGCCAGAGGAAGCAATCTCAGAGTTTCTGGGCATCCCCGCCCTGGAGGACGAAAAAGGAGAGTGGGGATTCAAGGGCCTAAAGCAAGCTATCAAGCTTGAGTTCAGGTTGGGAAAATACGACGATGTGCGCTTTCCCCCTCCCCGCTCCTTGCTCGCTCATGCGCTGACCGTCGCCCACCACACAGGCTGCCAAACACTACGCTGAGCTCCTCACATACGTGAAGAATGCCGTGACGAGGAACTACTCTGAAAAGTCAATCAACAATCTCCTTGACTTTGTCGAGAAAGGCTCCGACTCGGCAGAGTCGGGCAAGTGTGTCGAGCAGTTCTATTCCCTGACCCTACAGAGCTTCCAGAGCACGAACAACGAGAGACTATGGCTCAAGACCAACATCAAGCTCGCAAAGCTCCTCCTTGATCGAAAAGACTATCCGACGCTCGCGAAGAAGGTCCGTGAGCTGCACAAAGCATGCCAGAGAGAAGACGGCACGGACGACCCCAGCAAGGGCACATATTCGCTCGAGATATATGTCCTCGAGATTCAGATGTATGCCGAAATGAAGAACAACAAGCAACTCAAGAGGCTGTACGTCCGCGCCCTTCAGGTCAAGTCGGCGGTGCCTCACCCCAAGATCATGGGCATCATCCGCGAGTGCGGCGGCAAGATGCACATGAGCGAGGAGAACTGGGTCGAGGCGCAGTCCGACTTTCACGAGTCTTTTCGCAATTACGACGAGGCTGGTTCCCTGCAGCGCATACAGGTCCTCAAGTACCTTCTTCTCACGACCATGCTCACCAAGTCCACCATCAACCCATTTGACTCCCAGGAGACGAAGCCCTACAAGACGGACCCCCGTATCACCGTCATGACCGATCTTGTGGACGCCTACCAGCGCGACGATGTGCACGCCTACCAGAACGTCCTGCAAAAGAACCGCGACCTCCTCGACGACCCCTTCATCGCTGAGAATATCGACGAGGTCACACGCAACATGCGTACCAAGGGCATCGTCAAGCTGATAGCACCGTACACGCGCATGAAGCTGGCGTGGATAGGCAAGCAGCTTCGCATCTCCGAGTTGGAAGTCAGCGACATCCTCGGCTTCCTCATCGTCGACCAGAAAATCCAGGGCAAAATTAACCAGCAAGAGGGCACGCTAGAGATCCTGCAGCATGCCGACGCCGAGAGGGTCAGAGCCATGTCGGAGTTGTCGAAGGCCGTGGGCGGTATGTATGACGCCGTTTTCAGGGAGAGCGAGGGCTTCAAATCCAATGATCCCGCCATGGAGGAGGGAGACGTATTCAACCAGGGGTTCGCGAGGACCGGCAGAGGTGGTCGACATGCTGGCATGGGCAAACGCGCTGGCGGTAAGGGTGGAGGCACCGCCCTGTGGTGAGCGTAATGGGCGCTCACCAAAACAAGACACCCCCGATAGGCAACCGATATTCCCTCTTCACCTGAAAAAGCATCCGAGAAAACGCGGCCATAAGCAGCCGTGGTAGCACAAGCAGCATCGAGACACGGGCAGATAATGCCTCCTCGCTGACCCAGCGGGGACGCCTGCATGGGCTGGAAGCCCCACGGCAGAAAATGGAGGCGCTACGGCAGCCTCCCGCTGCGAGCCACCCGATCTGTTAGGAACAAAATGGGATCCAGATGATCCCGCACAGAAGAGCCGAACTCAGGATCATGATTAGGCGTGAGGCTAGAGAGGGATATTCTTTCGTCCGTTCTTCTCGCGAGGAACGGTAGAAGACAATCCGAAAGACAGGGCCAGCGCCTGCAGGGTCAGCTCCAGAAAATGTGTTGCCATTCCCTCTCGGCACACTTGGCTTTGCTGTCCTCTTTTCTGCCTCAGTCTGGACTGTCTGCTGGCCGCGCAGAGTGCGCAATTTTAACAACCTTATCTTTAGCCAGCGTTCATCAATCCCGACATGTTAATGGATAAACTGCCCGTGCAGAGGGTGCTCTCCATCTGTCCGCGAAGGAGCCGATCGCCTTGTCCTCTCAACGCCATGAACATCGTATGCAGTGCGCCTAAGACGTCCCTGTGAGACCGCCATGAAGGAGTCCGCCAAGAATGATCACATATCATCCATTCCCTTTGGTTTAACCAGTACGAACATGACTGACACCATGTCCCGGTGAAAGATGGCACATTCATCGCCGGCAAGTGGCAGATATCTGAGTATCACACGTATAAGCCAGTTGGTGTGTTACTTGGCGCGATTGTTGAGGCACTGTGACCACGCCCGCCTCTCTTCCCGTGTGTAGCCACAACATCGTGCTACAGGTAAACCGGGCGTGCAGGCGAGCCCGTTTGAAGAACCTCAAGGGGCTCAGTATGGATCAGGCGCTTTGAGAGATCAAATCAGGGCTACTGACGGGTTCCACGGCGCCTTGTCAGATCTGACAGAGCGTGAAAGGGCCGAAAGTCGAGTTGTAATCCATATCTCGCAACTCTACGCTGAAACAGGCAACGCCACGATGCCGGGCAAATCCAGCAGGAAGTCCTTTTCTTCATGTTCTTACGAGGCGCTCAGAGTCGAGCGAGACCTACCGACTCTGCAGCCACCCGTTGGTGGACTTCCCGGGCAAGCCTTGCCTATGCCACGAGGTAGGTGCCTTGGTCGATGGGCCGTAATGTTACAAGGGGGGTGCCAATTGATTGACCGAGCTCTCTGCCCGCACTGGTCGGTGAGACAATAATACTTACAGTGCTGGTCTAGAGTCGGCTTGTGGCGGCAGGAGGGGCAGTTCTTCTGCTGTGCGGTGACGTTGTTCGGGTTCGCTGTTGGCCCAGACACGCCAACTGCAGAGGCCAATATCCTCACGGATGATAGCGCTACCGCGCAAGGGCCAGCCACATGCTCCTGGTTCTTGTGTGAACATGGTTCTCAGTGGAATCTTGCATTCTGGGGTAAGGTAGGGATATGCTTCCCGGACCAGAAAGGAGACCTCACGGCCGCGGAACCCTTTACATGATGCGAGGACAACCGGTAACCGAGCAAAGTATTTGGACTATGTTATGCATGGTAGAAGTTTCCTAGATGCAGCGGACCAAGCCCAGGATGTACAATGCTCCGTGTCCAGCCACGGGGCTCGGCTTGAATAGGTATTTCAAGGTGCAGAAAGGAATCTAACTAGTTGGGCGAACCGGGCCATCTGTTGTGAGAGTCCCAGCCCGTTTCAGAAGGACGGGGAGGGGTTGATACTGAAGTCCCTCACCAGACTGCCGGTTGCCGACTGATTGCCACCGAGTTGGGTAGAGGATCTCACGGGAGAGGAAGCTGACTACCGAGTGATTGCCCTAGTTTCCTTCCTCCGCCGCCCCGTAAGTGGGCACTGGTCAGCGTGTGCCCGACACGTCAGACAACTCCGGGCAGAGCGTCCGTTCACGCGTCGTTTTGTTTGCTTGTGTTGACGTTCCAGTACATGAATGTCGGTGGATGCCAAGACGGCGGCTCGGGAGAGTCTTTCGCCTGAGGCTAAACACGCAGGCCAGACTGTGCGAGGTGAAACTTCGTACTTCCGACCTTTTCTGGCTGATAGCCACTGAGATATGACGCGACAAGGGCTGGCCTGGCCACTTCTCGAGGGGAGAACATCAACGGATTTGATGACGAAGACAGAAACACCGGAGAGACAGCGAGGTTGTCGAACCCAGATCCTAGATCCTGGACCGAGAAAAGATGGCTAGTCGTGTCCGGTCCAGATGCGGGCCAAGGCCGGCATGGCGTCCCTTGTTTTCCATCATGGCCCCCTGCCGGCCGTTTCCCGCCTGGGCCGCCATGGCCAGCTCTTGGCCTTGGCCTGGATCGACACCACATAACTGCATCATTACTGCGGATAAGGCATTCAACTCGCGGTCGCCGTTGCCAAGAGGATTTAAAGCCGATGCATGACTGACGATGGAAGTCTTCTCGCCAGGTTCCTGAATCATGCCGTGTGCTGATGTGCGCGGCAACCGGCTCAGGCACGGACAAGCTGAACATCTTGTCGAATCAGAAAGAATGATATCTGGAGCTCAATTTTCGGAGGAAGAGGACGGAGGGCGTGGTCGGTGGGTGGTCAGGTGTGCCAGGCCAAGCAAGGGTGTTCTGCTGCCCTACAGAATGTTCGCGCGCAAACAGCGTGCATAATCCTAGTGTCGCCGATGGTGAAAACGATGTGAAATGTGACGTGCCCCCCTAGAAATAGCACAAAGGGAACACTTCCGCTAACCAGGTCGGCACGGCGGCTTCAGCGGACCATCTTGAACGGTCCCATGTCTTGCAGCGGTGCAATTGCATCCCTGGTCGGAGGCAAGAAGCCATCTCTAGAGGAGCGAACGACGCTTGGCGCATCCCCTCGGTAGGCTCCTTCATTCACATGCATGTTGCTGCCCCGGAAAGTTCTGTCTGCCCGTGGTTCACAGCACTGCTCCATCCAGCATGGGAACTTCCGTCGGAGACCTGGCAGGCGATCTGCGTTTCAATGCGTCTGTGGCCGGGTCAGGCCTGCTTCTTCCTCGGCCAGCGCAAGCCCTCCAGGAGAGAATCTCTGTGGCTGCCTCGGAGGCCAATAAAAAACAAATCGGACATGCTGTGTCCCAAGGAGACATCTCCGGTGACTGACAATCTGGCAGGACGTGGTGGTCGCTGGAAATTCATGGTCCAGATGAATGCACCGAAAATCCTCAGCTGCCTACTTTTAGCAAGTTAAGGTGCGTGGGATTCACGCTGTGGTCTCTGTGATCAGAGTTACACGTGGTGAAAACAGTTCTGTTCGCGAGCTGGTATGGCGCGCCTGCGTGGATTGCCCACGTTCGTTTCGTCGGCGTGACAAGACTGACCCCTCGCAGCAATATCAGGGTCATCTATTCGTGCAGTACCGGTGGAGTGTTCCTTTTGAACCCTAGTTCTTCGCATCATTCTAGTGATGCCATCCTGTATCAGCAATAGTGCCTCTTTTGTGGTTGATGTCAATGTCCATTGTTTTGTCAGACAAGACGTTGTGTGTCGATGAACCAGAAGATCTCTTGATGATGGCGCCTTGGTCGTGTCTCCACAGAGGGCGTAGCGGTGCCAGGTCGCCGCCGCCACCATGCTCTGAGGGAACACGAATGGGGAGTGCTTCCGGGTGGTGGTGTTACTGTAGAAGAGCAGACCCTGGAGGTCTCGACCCCTCACCCGTACATGACAGTTTGCAACCATGCCCGCTCTAGCTGCACGATGGAAGTCTTGTCACCGTGTGTGCCGCCTACTGACTTATGCATAACATGTAGGTCACTGCCGAAACTTGCACTCGCAATGCAACGCTAGGTGTAAATTGTCCATCTCTGTAACATTGACGGCATACCCTCCTGTAAGGTCTTCTCGCCTAGCGTTGGACAGTTTGGAGTGTCGAAAGGGAACGAACTTGTCAGCTGTGGCCTTAGTGTGTCGAGCTTGATCGAGATGGCATCCAGTATCAGAGTCAAAATTGGCCACCAACCGGCAGGAAGCCGTTAATTGAGGTCACCAAGACAGTGTTTACATACCATCCAGTACACATCGTCCCCCCCACACCCTCCTGCGTCACTCGGCGGCGGGAATTAAGCTGGGATCCCCTAACCCATGGAAAACTGGACTGTAGCGTCGCAGTGGCGGGCACTCTCCTGGCGGGGTTGTGTTCGTCAGAGAGGGGGAACAACCGACGAAGGAGAGCAGGCCTGTATAAGCTGTGCATGGTCAATGTCGCCTGATGTTGGAGCAATGCTCAAACAGTGAGAACGTTCTCAATCAAAGGTCAGACCAACGGGCATCGTGGCAGGTCGGGTTGGGGCGCCCGCTTGGTCTTGAGCGTCCGTGGGTTGCCGCAGTGCTACCGTTTCCTGACCGTGAGCAAAAGCACGGATCCGGATTGGAGAATCAATATCGACCAGTGAGAGATGCCAGAAATTGCCCATTGGTGTTCGTCTTGACCACCATGCGGATTATGGCGTGCATCAAAGATTCCAAGTGATGCCAGGAAAGTCACATTGCAAGTTTAAAGACGAGGTTCGTGTCGACATGTGCGGGGGAAAATGACAGGTCCATGTGACGCGCCAGAAGACAGAGGGTAGAAAGCGCCGATCTACAGATGGTTGCTGGTGCCAACCCTGCCGCCCCCGGTCAGTTTGGTAGGTGGTTTGGAGGATTTCAGGAGAGCAGGGGTGCTGCAAAATGATAGCCAGCCGCCGAGAGTCTGGCCAAGGCAGCATCCTGGTTTATTGTCGTGCCCCGTTGCCTGCCGTGCCCGTTTGGAGTCGATCAGAGGGGACAGGCGTAGATTTCTCGGCCGAAGGCAAAAGGATTCAAACCGACGAGTTCCGGACGACCACGGCTCGAGATGGTTGTAGTGCGTGTTAACTCGAAATCGCAAAGGGACAAGGAGAGTGGACACGGCGGCAGCACGGCTTCTTCAACCGAAAAGACGCTGGTGTCGAGCTTGTCGGATTGGGCTGCAGACCAGTGGTCGGCGCGGGCCGCTGTCCAGCGCGACACTTTTCTGAATGCCAGCTTGAATCTCTTGGTCTTCGGCTGAGCCGTGAAGAAGGCTACGTGCGGCGACGGCTCGAGCTCCTGGAGGGCTTTCCCTGACAAGCGGAAAGCTATGTACCAGGGCATGGCATTAGGGGAGATAACGGACCGGGATCACTGCAGCTGGAGGGACGGGAGCAAGCAACGTCAGGAGCAGCAGGAACCGTAGGTTGGAGAAGGGTGACGGCCCACAGACCACAGCCCATCGAGCGAAAAGTTGGGGAGGAACCCTCGTCTCCTGTCCCACGTCAGGACTGGGGTCGTGAAAGGTACGGCGCGCGGTGCAAAGCGCAGCAAGTGAGAAAGCTCATCCGTCGTCGTCGTCGTCTCATCGATGCTTGTCCAACATCAAAACCCCAGGCGTTGCTTTCTCCTTCAACTGTGACTCCCCCCCGCTCCTGAAGTCGGATGTGTCCCCCCTCTTTTCACCTCTTTACATCAACTTCACCGTCGACATATCCGCCCACTCGCCTCATCCAGTTGTGGCAGGCTACTCGTCGGATCGGATCTATCGCGGCATTGCACCAGCGGAGTTTGACATTCGGTCATTAGGATTGCTTCTGACTTATTGCTTGGCGCAAAGTGACGATCACATTGTCAGTCTGGTATAGATCGTCGACAATCGCCGCTGCCGAGTCCGTCTTCGATCCTGGAACCTAGCCTTCTGCAACAAGGAGGGCTCAGCAGCTTCGGAGAGAGGTTTGCTGGGAGAGAAGGAGCATCCAACCTTGCTTTTCCTGACCGGAACGTTGGGCTTGCCCGACCACATTTGCAGCGCTGAAGATTCTATCTTGATTAACCTGCGGGCGTTCTTGCTCGTGACAGCCGAGGAAGGTCAGGCGTTTGCGCGGACAAATTGTCGGGTGCCGCCTTGCCAGACTGATTCTCCGTCTGCTCGCCCACCAAAATATCTTCAACACTCACAAGGGAAAGTAGACGCCAGAACGAGGAACCACCACCGCCAGAGAATATCGAGGCCATGTTCCAGCCTCAGCCAACACCATTCGGTTCGTCATACTACACACCTACAGAATCGACAACAGTATACGACGATGGAGTGCCACTCGACGTTGTTCTGAGCTCCGAGTACCCCTACGCTCCGTCTCCTGTTGGGGCTCTGGAGCAGAACGGAGGAGGACCGCCGCATGCCATGTCAGGGTCAGGGTCTGGGTCAGGGTCTCAGTGCGGGCCAGGGCGCAGGTCCGGCCGTGGACTGCAACAGCAGCAACAGCAACAACAGAAAATGGAACCAGAAGAGTGTTTTGATGGACCGGATTCGAGGCCGGCGACGCGTGCAACATCAGGGCGCGACCGTGTTCGTCTGTCAGGGTCGGGAGGTTTTGGTGTTGGTGCCTTTGGCCGATCTGGGGCGGCGGTTGGAGGTGAAGCTGCGGTCGGTCCAACATCAGCAAGAGCAGGACACAATAGCAGACGGGGAAGTGCCGCGAGTTCAGCCGACCTGACAGGCAGGTTCGATCAGCACCAACACCATCACCCATCGCCGCTTCCTGTTTTATTCTCTTCATCGCCGTCGCATGGTGCCGCTGCCGCCGCCACAGGTCAGACGCAAGAACCCCACGGCCCATTGCACCTGCCACATCGGCCACAGCACCAGCAGGTGCACCCGCTCCAGCGCTTGCCCCAGCACCAGCAGCACCCTGGCCACAGTGTTGGTCTCAGTCATCAGCACCCGCATCCGCACTCGCACGCCCACCACACGCACCAGCAGCTCCAGCTCCATCTCCTCCAACAGCAACACAATCACAATCAGCAACACCCTTCGCTTGCACCCTACACTGGCAGCTATCAGCGTAACCGAACACAAACACAGACCCAGGCGCAGACCCTTTCGCAGGCCAGCCTCCAGCACAACCTGGCTTGCAATCCCAGTTATAATATCCCCAGCCCTGCCGCCTCCGCCGCCTCGTCCTGCAGCAACACCAACAACCCGCCGTCGACCTTATCCTCGTACAACCCGAATTCTAACCCCAACGCCGTTGCGACGCCCGCCTCATCTACCACCTCTGCCTCCGCTCCCAACTCCGCCTCTGTCCGTGCTCTATCGGCCGACATGGTTGGCGAATCCTCGACCGATGCCGCCTTTCAGGACGACTTGACAGCTCAGCAGAGGGCTGCTGAGAGTTACCAGCCAGATCTCCAGGTATGTCCGCCAGAGCCTGCAAATCCGTGCTCATAATGCCTCGTTGGTCTTCCGTCCGAGGTCGCGCTTGCCCGTCTCCGCATGCTCGCTCCGAAGCCCAAATCCCACCTTGCCCCTCGCCCCAGCCCATTCC
Source organism: Verticillium nubilum (assembly GCA_002851675.1). Lineage (NCBI taxonomy): Eukaryota > Fungi > Ascomycota > Sordariomycetes > Glomerellales > Plectosphaerellaceae > Verticillium > Verticillium nubilum. The sequence goes on along the minus strand of NMXI01000040.1, from coordinate 167,722 downwards.
AAACCGACCTTTGAGCCGCACGGCCCGATCCTAAGGATCCGATCCGATCTGGGACCCGTTGCACCATCAGATCCCAGACCTTGTTTTGTATCCAAGACGGCCCGGCGGCCTGGCATTTTTTGTCTGCCATCGAAGGAGCTAACTTTCTCCAGGGTCCCTTAATTGGCGAGAGGCTTATGAGCAATGTCATAACCGCCGAATATGCCAAAGCTGATCCAGTCTATGTCGAGAAGACAATCGTAAGTCGACGCAATCTCGTCTCATCATTGCCGACGTTGAGTTCCACGCTAACGTACGGCTCTCTTTGCGCTTCGTTCGCAGAATCTACCACAAACATATTCCCACTATCGACCGGTTCAAGGCGATGGCAACTGTGGATGGCGAGGTAAGCTGGTTGTGATGCTTCAAATCCAGCCGGAGATTGCGACTTTCCCCGCGGGTTTCCCCTCAGATGCTGCACATACCCCGCATCGCATACAACGAACGAATGCCCTCACATCAACCCGTTGCATCATTTGGTCGGTTGCAGTTTAAGGCTGACACTGGTGCTTGATTAGCAATCGGCTTCAGCTACTTTGAGCATCTCGTGTTTACTGGCGACCCCGATAAGCTGAGCCAAGAGCTTGCCCGCCTCACCAGCCTCAACAATTACATCGCCAATGTCGGTGGTTACGATTTTGAGCTGTTTGAGGACATGGTCCACGAAACGCTCTCTCTGATCAAAGATCTCGCGGACGTGGTGACCGATTCGACTATCGCCATGGGACTCCTGATGCAACGATTCAACGACAGCCAGTGCTCAAACGCCATCGTCTACCACCTTCGTTTGCTGGCCGGTTCCTGGTTAAAGGGTAACCCGGACGATTTCGAGCCGTTCCTTGTCGGCAGTGGCGGCCTGTTACAATGGTGCAACGAGAACATTGAGGTTCCCGACCGTGAAATTGACCACATTGGCATCACGCTGCTTACCAGCATCCTTCTCAAACCCATCGGTTTTGTTCTCGAGATCACCTACCTGGATCGCACTCCCGGCTCGCAGGCCAACGTCTACCGGCTTCCTGACGAGGCCACGGGGCAGGATCCTGCCAGTCTTGGACCCATCATCTACCTGCTCTACCGGCCCGCGCACTACGACATTCTCTACCATAAGATGTCGTCCCGAATTCCGAACCCTGCATCCGCCGCCCCTGCGCCTCTTGAGCTGCAGGTCAACAGGGCCATGTCATTTTCCCAGCAGCACGAAGTCGCAAGCGCCACACCTTCCTTGCATAACTTCTCGACTGTTGATTTTAGCGCACTGGCCATGCTGCCCGGGTTTAGCGGTCCGCCTTCCGCAATGTCTTCTTTGACATCACCTGCGGCCGTGTCTCCGATGCACGACGCATACAACCCCTCACCGCAGACTCCCTGGCTGGCGACCCCTTTCTCGGACTCTGTCATGCAACAGACCGCGCCGCCAGCCCCGTCAGCGGCCCTTGGCCTTGCGAGAACTCAACCTCGACAACCGCCACCATCATCGGCGGCAGGCAGCCAAGCCGCTCCCTCGAAGGCGAGTCAGCCTGTTGATTACCAGTTGCGTTTCAGCTCGCAGTGCTTCCACCTGAAGAACTCTTCCGCCGAGCCGTCAATGCTCCCCCAGAATGGCTATGCGGAACCCAACTTTACTACGACTATGTTCAAGAACAGCCACTTCAACAAGGCCCACTACAACAACCCGCAATTCCACCCGGAAGAGTGGGTGCCGGATGATGAGCCCCATGACAGGAGTGTGAATAGCAAGCGGAAAATTCGACTGAGGTCGGAGCATTGAGCGCATCATCATGATACATGTAGTTGAGCAGGCAGACGGGAGGGGTCTCTGGACCACCCGAGTCCAGTCACATACCAACTGAGGGGCCCATAACCGAGAATGATAGATCATATCGGCACTATCGTGACGGCACAGATTCGTTGGCTCTCCGAGGCGCGTGGCTCATATTTCTTGTCAAAAGGTCGAGCGGATTGATTTGCCTCACCAGGCAAATGTTTTGCATCACGAGGATCGGTCGGCAAAGGGCTCAGATGACGACTGGCTTTGGAGAAGGAACCATTAGGTAATTCGATACGATGGTCGCATTGCATCAGGTAGCTGCAGATGGGGCATGTGAAGGAATTGGTGCAGACAAAACAAACCTGGCATTTTTCATTGGGCTGCATCAGGAAAGTGTCGGTTTTTCCTTATCTCCTCTCTTTCCATGATATGTCGCTGTTTCTGCCTGTCTCTCTGTTACTTTCGTCCACACTTGCGTCCACCGAGGAGCGGGGCGACACGCTGGTCTGGCGTCGCATCACAAGTTGTGCGACCGGCTGCTGACGGCTCCATGATTTCCTTTGTCTTCCTTTTCGCGGGTGCGCGGTCCACGTCTACGTCGCAACGAGGTCTTATTGTCTCTCTATAGCATGGTGAAGGGTTTGGACTAGGACTCTGGTATGATACGTGTTGATACATATGGTTCACAGTGCAAGGTCAGTGGTCATGACGTGTAGTCCCATCGACCTGTTCAGCGGGTCTCTTTTGTCTCCGTGATTCGAAATGAGCGCCCTCAGGTCGAGTTCTCAAGCCCGAGCTCTTCGACATCCAGCGTCCGCGACGCGACGCCCGCAGCGCCGAGACGATCGGCAAGCTCCTGCACCCACAGGCCGGCGATTGCGTGGCGGTAGACGTCGGCGTCGCCGCCGAACATGTACAGCGCGTCGGCGAAGCCGTCACCGCCTATCTCGGCGCGCACGCTCGTGACGGCCTTTCCCTCCAGTCCGCAGGGAACAAATCGCGCCCAGGGGTTCGAGGCCTCCGGCCCGGAGACAGGGTTGTCGATGTTGAGAGCGACGCCGAGGGCGGTGATGTGGCGGCGGAGGTGGACGCCCAGGGCTGCGATCTTTCGGGACGGGCCTGCGTCGGGGGCGATCCAGACGCCGGGGTCGGTGGTCGAGGGGGACGTGGGGATGGGGTGCGGGAGGGAGGCGAGGAGGGCGCGGGTTGTCTCCTCGAGGAGGCGGGCGTAGGTTCGGACTGTGTGGGTTGCGTGGTGAGGGGAGTGTATGTCGAGGATGGGCCAGAGGACGAGCTGGCCTGGGCCGTGGTAGGTTGTCAGGCCGCCGCGGGGAGAGGGTGTTATGGCGGGGGTATATGGTTCTGGTCTCGTTGGTGCGCCGTCTGGGGAGGGGGTGGTCTGGAGGGGTTGTTGGAGGCGAGACTGTTGGGCCTCGTCGAGGGTGGTTTGACGGCGGCCTAGGGTGTACGTTGGTGTCGGGGTGAAGGATAGGACTGTCGGTGGGGGAGCCGGTGAGGTCGTGGGTGAGGATTTGTGGTTGAGGAAGGCTTCGCGAAGGGTTGCTTGGAGGCGGGAGGCGGCGGCGTAGGAGGGGAGGCCTTTGGAGGAGGTCAGGTGAATGTGCGTGATTGTTGCGGGCGAGGGTGATGGCGCGTCATGTTGGAGGTTTTTCGTTGAAGAGAGACATCTTCGGCTGACTATTGAGATGGGAGCTCTTCGGAGCAGTTGCCGGGGGGCTGGCGATCGAATCATTGGGCCGCTGTTGATGATGTTCGTTCGATATTGGAGGTGGCAGTTCGCTTCCAGATGTTTGGATCTTTGGGGTTCAAAACTGGAGCTGGAAAGAATGGAGCGCGGGCTGGGCCGGTGCACGGACCGAAAGGGGCCCATCTGGTCCAGCCCGGCTTGTGATCCGGAGCAGATCGATAATGTCCAGGCACATACATCACGATGGAGAACCTCACTGAAAGCACATTGAATCGTGGTGCCGAGGGCTCCCAGTCGCGTCATTCCGGATGTACGTGTTGAATCATCATCATCATTTGCGTCATCCCGCCCGGCAAGAGGAACAAGAGACACGGCGCAGCATCGGTTCCGCGCTGGCGTTCAGGGCGTCAAACTCTGTTCGACCGGATCCGGCAAAGCCCATCTTGTCATGACTAGAGGCACTACCAAGTGTTGGCAGACGCTCAGAATCCGGGAACGGCCTTGGACGGTGGTGAATGTGCCGGTTTGAGGGTCTGGTGTCTATGATGTTGCTTCTGCGAGCGGATGTGGCTTGAAGGGTGCGTATTAGTCGACGGAAAAAACTACCTACGCGTAGTTTGCAGACTGGTAGCGCAGGGAGTGACGACCGTCATTGACCCTGGTCCGGTTTTCTCGAGGGACATCAGTCAGTAGACAAGACGTATGCTTGTAGGCATGGCTGTTCGTCTGCTTTGCAACCCAAGACGGCTCGTAGCATGAGGGACTGGTAGGAGAAACTCCACGCGTCTTGGCCATCATCGTCTCACACGCATCTTAACGTTCATCTGTCGCACTGCGTACTTACGCGGTCCGGGAGGCTGTGTAGAAGGAATACGAAAGTCCAGGCCGCCAGCTTTAGGGTCGTCCCAGCCTGGCCTGTTTCTGTTCATCCAGGGTGCGGGACAAAAAATAAGGGGACGAACGAACCCTGCGTGTGAGAGGACAAGTCTGATTCAGCTTCCACGCGGCCTGCTCTGCTCCGTGTTTCGTTTCAATCTCCTGTAAGTGCAGGTCGCACAGCTTTAATTGCGCCGCTGCCGCTGCCGCTGCCGCTGCCGCTGCCGCTGCAACTTTGTGCTGTATGTGTGCTTGATCGTCCCACAACCCTGGGTCAGATCTCCAAGCTTCACCTCGCCATTGTTGGTGCTTGGTCCTCGTCCTGCGATTCTCGACCTGGATCTCCCAACTGTTGGGCTTGTGGCCCCTACCTACCTACAGGGTGGTGTTGTCTTGGTGACGCCCAAGCATGACGTCGTTGCAGACCCGGGACCCTCCGCACAGGCGTTTCCAGGTGGCTCAGCGCTGTTCCGTCCGCTAACGCAGCGCCGAACTGGTAAAAGAATGGGGCCCTCATCTGTTTTATTCGTCCCAACAGCGACGCTAGTTCGTTAGCAGCTCTCAGTGGCAGTCTCGCATTGGCTGCTTCAGTTGCTCATGTGGAGTCTACGGCAGTGGCTCGGTCAAGGTGTCGTCATAGGCAGGCAGCTCAGCTAGGACTGGGGACCTTGGCCCTGTGATCCTCTGTCTCTCTACCTCTCTCTCCAGGCCTCGCCATCTCCGGCCTTTTTTCCACTGCCTGTAGCACCAGAGCTGCCCAGCTGCTACCCACCCAACTCCCAGCTTCTAGGTAAATCTCCACCCCACCCCCCAGGATACTCACCAACTTCAAACCAAGCCTAACATCCTAGGTAGGTCCCGACATCTGATCGCTTCGAGCGGTGCGCCCAGCTTGCTTGCTTGCTTTGAGTGGTCCCCGCATCCCCCATCGTCATCCGATTGATCGTCCGTCCATCGGCTCTTAAATTATTGTCCTTGAAACCCGCCGCAATCCTCTTCCCTCTTTTAGACAGCACCCTGCTCCCGATTCTCTTCCTCAGCCAATCTCTTCCTTGTCACCATCTCGGCATCACCACCACCACCACCACCACCCCTACCTAGGACCACCGAATTTATATCATCCAAATGTGAGTAATCCACAGAGTTCTCCATCCTAACCTGCCCTGTCCTCTGTGCTTTCTTGGTGCTTGCGCTTGCGCTTGCAGAAGGCGCAGGGAGAAACAGTGGCCATCGTGACTTTTCTTTTGCTAACCTCTCTGTCCCAGCTCGACCTTTCTACTCCCTAATACGCCCAGCCACTGAAACATTGTCGCTCATATCCATCCCGGGCCCCGTGTGCCGTTGAACAGGCGAGAGAGCACCGTAAGTGAACCTGAACTGAGCTGACTTGGATCTTGAACTTCCAAGCACAAGCACAAGCGCTACCATTCCTTGCCTTGTATCGCCCATCTCCCATCTCCCTCCCCCTCCCTCTCTTGCCCGCCTCCTTTTCTCTCTGGCGACTTGCTCGAGCGACATCTACTAAACAACCGCTCTTCGCAGATCCTCGCTCTCGAAGTAACAACCCACGTCAAACTCCGCCAGACGCACCTCTCACCATGGTCAGCGCAAAGCCCGCCGCCGGCACCGCCGGCCTCATCCTCCTCTCGGGCTCCCTAGTCCTCATCTTCTTCGTGATCCTTTCGGGCGTCGCCAACTCCTCGCCCCTCAACAAGACGTACTTCCTCGAGGCCGACACCTCCGGCATAACCGGCGCCCGCGACCTCACCCGCTGGACCTACTTTTACTTCTGCGGCGACAACAACCGCGACTGCTCCAACGCCCGCCCCGCGCCCGCCTTTGGCCGCGCCTGGGACGGTAACCCATCGAACGCCCCCGATGGCCTCGTAGGCAGCCACGGAGGCGACACCACGAGCCGATTCTACTTCTATATGTGGCGCTTCGGCTGGGTCTTCTACCTCATCGCCCTGTTCTTCATCGTCCTCGCGTGGTTCGCTTCGTTCCTCGCCTGCTGCGGCCGTCTCGGCTCTGCCATTGCAGGCCTCGTATCTGCCTCGGCTCTCTTCTTCTACACCGTCGCCGTGTCCCTGATGACGTGAGTTTTTTTTTCCTTTTCTCTCATGTAAAACTCAGCCGTACTAACAAGCCACTCAGCGCTACGTTCGTCAAGGCCCGCGACGAGTTCCGCTCCGCAGACCGCTCCGCCAACATTGGCACCTACGCCTTCGGCTTCTCCTGGGGCGCCTGGGCCGCCCTCTTCCTCGCCACCGTCGCCTTCTGCTTCGGTCTGCGCGGCGACAAGACCGCCTCGTCGGGCGGCTTCGGCGGCGGACGCCGCTGGGGACGCCGCCGTCACAGCACGCGCTCCCGCCGCAGCCACGACCTCGGCAGCCGCCGTGTCAAGGACGATTACTCCTAAAGGACCATCACACGGGCCACTGCGTTGACGATGCGCCGCGCGTCACGTCAGGGGTATAATGTAGTTGAAGTAACGGGGATGTAATGGACAACGGGGGTCCTTTTGGCGTTAATCAAGGCGGTACGGGCACACTGGGGCGGAGGAGGATGAATATGGAACACGGGGCGTTATGATTGAGAATAATCGCCCTGCTTTTGACTGGGTCTGGTCTGGTTTATTTAAGCACCCTACCTTTTCATGTCGATATTTCAACGCGCATGAGCGTTTGACGAGTAAAACTTAATGTCATGAACTGAAGTTGGTTTTGCCTTTTTACCTTTCGAGTAAATCCTAAACAAATCTCGCCTAACTGCTCCCCTCAAGTGTGGGCATTACTTCTCTGAACATGTACGTCGTTGTTTTGAGGATGAAATTTGGCATGACGCGGAACTATCACCAGCACGAATGGATAGTGTGGGCTTGTAAATCGTTGGCTGACTGACAGTCGATGGCTACGGGGGTCAGCCAGCCAGGCTCTTTCACGTGAACATCGAGTCCCACGGCCGACTAGCAAAGATTTCCGCCCAAATGAGAGACGACTCTACCCAAACATAGTGGCAGCACAGCCCCGTGGAATCCGCCAAGCCCACCACGCCAAAGGTTAATCACATGTTTTCCCTCAGTTCACCGTGTCATCATCCCCTTCACCAACACTGGATAGCCTCACGGCTATAGGATCCCAGATTCATCAAAACATCTCCCAGCGGCAACACCATGATCAAGTAAATGTATTCGTCTATCATCCAACCGGCGATCTAGTTCTCTTCCGCTTCCGAACTGCCTCTCCACGCGCTGCTATGACACTCCTTGCCGGAACACACTCAGTTCTCCCCAAGCCTCCTCCCCTACGGAGGATGCAAAATCTTTTATGTCAAGGAGCAGAAGCGGAAAACCAACTTCGTTACCAGAAGAAAACGCCCCTCAAAGCCCATTTCGTATACAAGGGATAGAGTGCGAACCCTCTCCACGCCATGCGGTAGAATAGCCCACTCGTGATGATAAGGAGAATGAAAATCAAAAGCCAAATTGTATGCCCGCGAAGACCTGCTTCTCTGTGATGAAAAGAAAAATCTGCAATCGAAGTACATGCAGCTGTTTCGTTACAACACCGGCACCTCGTTACGAGGCCAGCGGGCTGCTGACGGGACTGACGCCCAGCGGTGCTGCATGGAGCGCCGGCTTCAGTGAGCCGGCGGCCAATTTGCCCAGACGCTTGCTTTCCAAGACACCCTTAACCCAGGCTGCGACCTCTTCATCGTCCGTGGCGGACGTCAGGTTCATGTTGCCAACCGCACTGGCAACGGCGTCGGCCTCATCGCCCTCCTCGGCCTCTTCTGCGATCGTCTCAGGCTTGGATAGAGGTGCCAACCAAGGGTGCTGTAGAAGCATAGCATACGTGGGGCGATCCTTGGGCACCTTGTTCAGGCAGCGCTTTACAAAGTCGCGGGTTGTGCTGGAGAAGCTCTCGGGCAGGTCGGGCGGATCACCTTCGACAATCGCCTGGGGCAGTGTAAGCATGAACACTGAGCAGCACAAGGTATACAAAGGGGGGAGACTTACACTCAGCTGGCTGAAGATTGTCGATGACACCTCCGGCGGGTACGGGTACTGGCCCATGGCGCACTCGATTATGGTGAGACCCAAGCTCCAGATGTCGCTCTGGACACTGTAGGTGCCGTCTGCGCCAGCGGCCATCCCGCCGCCTGATATCCTCTCGGGCGCCATGTAGCTTTGACAACCAATGTTGGTCTTGGCCATGCTGGCTACGAGATTCCCGCTCACGCCGAAATCGCAAACTTTAACCTGGCCCCTGCTGTTGACAAGGATGTTGGTGGGCTTCACATCGCGGTGGATGATGTTGTGGTCGTCTTTCAGTGTCTTGAGACCCTGAACGGTCGAATACGTAATCTTTCGGAGAACGTTCTCCGGGATTCCGCCAGTGTAGAGCTTGTCGATAGATCCCCCATCCATGAACTCGATACAGAGGTATACCGCGCCCTCTTGGAAGAACGCACCGTAGAAATCAATGATGTAGGGAGAGACACACTTGTGCAGAATCACCAGCTCGCGGAGAATCGTGGTGAACTTGGCTTCTTCCAGCTCTAACCTCATCTCCTTCATGGCCATGACGACGCCAGTCGTGCCATCTTCCTTGAGCGCAGGGGTGGTCTGCTGGGGGTCCATCGTGTCGTCGTCCTTTGTCAGAGGCGTTGGGTCCGAAGCTGAGCTCTTGATGCCACTCAAGCCTGAACCAAACCGCGGCTTCGATGGCTTCGTGTGCTTGACTTTGTACACGGTGCCGTAGTTTCCCTTTCCGAGTTCGTCGAGGACCTCGACCTCATCAAGAGATATGCGGAAAGTCTGGCCGTTGGCAAAGTTGACGCCAGTCCGCGTAATCGTCGCCGCTCCATCAAACGTAATCCAGCCCTTCTCCGAGTCGATATACTTCTTGAAGTCATCCATCTTGGAGCCGAAGCTGCCGCCGTTGCCATTCGCGCTGGCGTTACCGTTAGATGCGCCACCCGATCCGGGGGTTGCTGGATTCGGAGGACCTCCCCCCATGCCGGACAGCGTGAAGCCCGGCTTCTTTCTACCACCAGGCTTGGTGGGAATGGCAGGAGCAGAGTGAGGCATTGGGCCTGGTGGGGGGCGCATCATGGATATGCCGCCAGGAAGCCTCGGAACTCCGCCGGGCAAGGCGCCGCCGGGCGACTGTCCGGCTGGGCTTGCCGGGATGCTCGGAGGAGCGTTTGGGGTTACGGGTTTGTTCATTCGTTGGAGATGCAGGGCGCGTGCCCTTGCCATGATATCGTTCTGGACACCGCCGCCCATCATGGATGCGGCGGCTGGCGGGGGACGCCGAGCGCTGCCCAGGACGCCGAGCGGCGTGGAAGACGGGGTCATGTTCGGAGGGTCGGAAACGGTCCGCAAAGAGGGTAACCGCCTGATGTTGTCGGGAGGGGAGTCGACTGGACCTTCAAGGGGCGTGCTGGCTTCGGAGGAATTGACAGAGCCTGGCGATGCGGGGCTGTCGAGGCCGTCTCGGCCATCGTATGTCTCGTCGGGCGTCGCAGGGACAGATTCGGGGGAATTGAGGTCTGCCATTGTTCCAATCTGGTGACTGTATTCAGAGTCGGCAGGCTGTCTGGTATCGTGGTCGCTCCCTTGGTTGAAAGAGGCACCCAAGAGGGCGAGCCAAACTTGGAGTTGGGGAGGGGCAGAGAGACGCGGCGGTGCTATGTGAGGCTCAGTAATGCTCGATTATGCGGGACGGCGACACCAAAAACGGTCGGCAAATGTCTCTCGGCACGGTTCAGTTTCGGGTTTCAAGTCAGTCCAGCAGAGTGGCGGCGGACTGCGTGACTGATTCGGTGATGCCGGACGTCGTAGGCGGCACGCTTGTCGGCTGAGGACGATGCAGTGGATGGACGGTGTTCTAGACCTGGACCCGTAGTAGTGCTCTTGTGGACTGGCTGCTGTCTAGCCCAAGGTTCATGAGCAGATTGGGGCGATTTGCCACTGGTGCTGGGGCGAGCCGTGGGCGTGGGATTGATGGGCTTTTAGCTGTGGAGGTCGGGTCTGCCAGGCGCGAAATGGTAAAGGCAGTGCTCGTGAAGGGGAGATACTGCTGGGAAACGGGGCAGAATAGATGCTGATGGCAAGCCAAGCGGAGAGGAAGCAAGCAGCAGATGGCGGGGGTGAATACACCGCAACTAAGTGGAAATGGTTAGGTTCTGTCTGGCTGGCAGGAAGTGGGGTGTTGAAGTACCTTGCCAGTCTGGTATCGGTGACGACGGCGGATGGGATATTCGACAGGGTATGGGGGATGGGAGATGAGATGGATGACTTGAGGCTTGGTTGATGGTGAACAGAATATGAGACGACACATCCATCATGTTACCCACTGGGACATGGAGGGCAGGAACAAGATCAGACGTGGATCGTGGCGCTTCATCATGCAGTACCTTTTCCTGCCCTGCGGCACCCAACTCTGCGACCCGTGCTGCAGGCAAGGTACAAAGTACATACATGCCTATGCCTGGGAGCAGCAGCAGAATGGACACCATCTGCAATGGGCAGAGGCCGAGCCAAAAAGAACCGGAACTGCTCCGTGTTCAGGTAGTCAGTTAGTCAACCAAAGCCATGCATGCCGGGCAACTACTAGTCACAGCAAGGTCCAGGGCTTGGATTCATACCGCCGAAGAAGAAAAAAAACCTACGGAAACACCAGTAGGCGTTGTCGTCACTTCCTGTCGCTGTGCATCCCTTTGATCCATCCATGGTGGTGCCTGACATGACTGTCCATGGGCCCGCCCGTGCCCGCCTCACACCCTGGCCCGGCCTGGCGCCTGCACTCAAAGCGAGGGAAGGCGGTTCCGACCTGGCATCTATCAGGAAGAAGATTCTCGGCACCGCCTGCCCAGGCTCGCGAGCCTTTGCCCGGTGTTTCTTTCTCGGACGATCCTATGATGGTATTCGTCAGCATGTGGCCCTTTTCGCCATGCACATTACACATCGTGCATCCCTCAATTGGAACAGTCAATGACTGTCATCACTTCTCTCTTGCAGCGATCCCTAAATAAAGGGTCTGCATACCGGTTCTGATGTTGCATCATCCAACATTTGACTGCCTTTTGTCCTCATCTCCACCTCGATGCCAAGGCCAAGACCAAGGTAGCGCCGCCTTCTGTTTGCTTCGTGCCCCGCGATGCCCTGCGCCGGACCCTGTCCCGGCCGTGGGGCCATGACGTAAGGCATGTTCAACTGACAGTTGGAGACACACGCGGCACAACCCACCTCGATCCTGGCCTCATGAGCCTGTGGCTTGACCCCTGTTTCGAGCGAAATACTGACCGCTAGTGCCTTGCGTGTGGCTTGCAGCACATTTGCTTGCTTGTCTGCCAGTCTGGCTTGTCTTTTGGGCAAGCCATTCATCAGAGGCTCATCATAAGGGGCTTTGAGGTGTTCCGCTGACGTCTGTTCACGGAGCTGTCTTTCCACAGGAGGGTGTGCTGCTGAGGCTGCCCCCCTATCAAGCAGCTATTCTGGGATTGCATGCCAACTGTGCCTTTGCTTTCCATATGTACCTAGGTACGTAAGATGAGCAACGTGGGTATGGGCACTATTTTCCATCTCTCCAACAATAGCGTGGCTCGTTCTTTGAGGGGTCAGCGACGAATGGGTAGAGCCTTTTGAAGCCATCATCGTATCTGCCTATCGGAGACGTCACCGCAGCACTCCATCGGAGTCTTCGTTCATCCCCGCCCTCAGAGGACTTCGATTGTTCGATCCGCATCCGGGACCCTTCAGGGTTCTCGTGCCTGGGACAATCTTCTGTGGCGTCTGCTCCGAAGTAAGGCTGTAGAGACCGCCTACAACTTGTATGCTGCAATGCCTCGTTAAAGATATGATGCTGGCCCGACATGTAGTCGGAGTCAGGGATCGCCATCTCGCGACCCCCACACAGAAGCTGTCATTGATACTTCTCTTCTACGTAGGGGTCGAGAAACGGCGTGAACCTCACTGTACTGGCGTCTCTTTCCTGCCCGTTGACCACAATAATGCCACCTGCGTCATCGACCATGTGGCTTCTTCCCCAAGTGATAATCCCCAAAATGCCATTTCCCCGCATCGAAGTTCATGTTCCAGACATGCTGATCACTTGTGGACTTTAGTGTCAAATATCATTGGGCATTCGTTTCCCTACAATTGCAGCGGTCAGCGAGCGAAGGTTCGCGAGACCAAGTCCGAGGCCAACGACGTTGTAGTACACTTGCATCCTGCGAAACCCCGTGCGTCATTGATGAGATGAACATGACGGCTTTACGGCTCACGGAGGTAGACTCCATGAAGGGTCGTAAGTGACGTTCTAAGGGAGGCTCAGATTGACTAACTCCTATCGCCATGTCGTCGGATGGCCGATCAGACCCATCTTAGAGAGACGCAAAAGTTTCTGCTAGCCCAGACGGCACCGTTGCCTCCAAATCTTTGCCCAACCGCAATCAAACGAAAAGGGTACCTTCAGTCGCAGTTTTGAACTTAACCATCGATCATGATCCCCTTAACGACCAAGGGGCTTCTGAACAACAACCCAGTCCTCATCGGACACACGGCACTCTCCCTCGGCCAGCTCGGCGGTCGAAAGGTAAGCATCATCGTACTCGTCGTCATCCTTATCGGTAAGATGAGTAGCGAACTTCATGATGATGCTGGTCTTGATGACCGGCTTCTGCATGGCCTCCTGGCGCTGCTGGCGATCCTTCTCGGCGGCCTCCTCGGCGGCCTTCTTGATCATGGCGTCTGCCTCCTTCTTGGCTTTGATTCTGGCTTCCATGGCCAGGCGCTCGCGCTCGCGCTGTCTCTCGTGCATGATGACGATGACTGAGGCGTAGGCACCTCCGAGCTTATCCTTGAGAGCGTTGATCTGGCTGTTGATGTCTTTGTAGAGAGACATCGCTGTTTCATTCGAATGGAAGTCAAGTTGTCTTGCTGTACGGCACGGATGCTCGCTTCATGGGCAATGTCAGCTTGAGTCACCGTTGACGTCCGGCAACCACTGCTGCGGATGGTTGCAGATGGTTCCGGAAGGCTGAACGTGCTCACCTGAATATTGGACCAACTGTGATTAACCTCGGACGGACGGCACCTGCGATAAGCTGAAGATCTTGCTGCGTGTTCGATATCGTCTGTTCACTTGATGTGAAAGCGTTGACTTTCGAACGGAAAGCCTTGACTTTCGGACGGCACGCGTTCGCTGTTCGTTTTCGGAGTTATGTTGGGATTCGACGAAAGTCAGGAAAGCCCACGTTCGTCCGAAACCTCGTGACGTGATGATTCTTCGGAGCTGTTGATGAAGGGCTGAACTCCTCTCGGGGCTCCTTCTCGGGGAAGCTACAGCGCAGGTTCTCCGCCGGGATGGCCGGGGAAGCCGCACTTACACGGCGTCGTGAGGCGGGTACGGCTTTGAAGTCCGGGAAGGACGCGGCCTTTGTTCGTTTCGGGAGGGCGCTTGCCTCGTTATAGAGCGTGCAAGAGCCTTGGAGGAGTTTCTTTGCTCTCGGAGAACCTGGGTTTAATGGCTTTGATCGTCGCATGATACTTCTCTGCGAGCAGATACGTTCACATTGATGCTGCGTTGTGCTGCGGCGGTGTGGTTCGCCGTGGCGATCCGGGTTGTCATAATTTGCAGCCGAGCCTTGCATTATAATGATGGCGCTCAAGGTTTCCCACGCTGCTCAAGATTAAGCATATCCAAAGGCACCTGGGGGTTTGGCTTCTCGCACGGCCATCCTGGTGTTGACACTGGGGGTTGGTTTGCATCCTCATCTGATACCACTTGATATCGACACTCTGTGCAAAGAGTGGAAAGATCGGGGCAACCATCAACATGGAGTTGATGGAATACAACCAACTCTGTGGCACGAGTTCGTTTCTTGACATGGTCGACGTTCGCCATCCCAGGTTAGCAGGAAAGTAATGTGCACTCACAATGCAGTCATCAAGCTGGAATCCACCTCTCCCAAGCACATACGACCATACCTACTGGAAAACTCGGGATCCCGTCCGCTCTCCCATAGATAAGCCAGTAAGGGCCGGATCAGTAGTTGGGTCGGTGACGACCAGCGAATACCTGGTGTTGTATGTTTTTGTTTTAGTCGCCGGTAGGTTTTGTAATGAAGCCATCGTGGGGCGTTGTGGGGATGTGGAGTGGAGTCTGGCGGGCGGGGAGGGCGGCATGGCTGACCAAACAGCTTAGTATTGCAAGTTCGTGTAACTTCAGAGGACTCGAAAACTATATTTGAAAGTGAATCAGGGCTCTGAAACAAGTAGATTATGTTTCTGATTTGGCGCTCTCGTGTCCTGTAGCCTGTTAAGGCGACGGCGAGAGGAGAGCATTGTTAATTGGACTGGCTGATAGTACCGCAGGGCCATAGAACATCGAAAAAGGACGCTGATTCATGGCGAGGACCCCAATCTGAGCGCAGGGTCCCGAATTATTCCTTTTCTCATTTGCATTCATGTCTCTTTGCAGCGACGAATCTAGCGCAGAAGAAACTGTGATCACACTATTGATAGGTCACTGAAGTAAATAATGTGGCTAAATACGAACACAATCTGGCCATTTCCTGCCATGAAACTGTAGTCGTTCGTGTGATGTATGTGCAATGTTATTTCTCTACACTCATTCGTTATAACATGATCCATCCCTCTCCTCACTGTTCACATCTCCTCACACCCCAAACCGATAATGACAGCAAAAAGGCGCTCGGGTATTGGTACAAACACAAAAAGACTAAACCAAATCATAGACAAAGCAGCATCGCCCTACATAACCTCAGCTAAACCGCCCAAGCGCCTTGCCCCTCTTCGACATCTCCTTGGCATGATACTGCTTGATCTTCGCCCGCCGGGCATCCTCCCTAGCCTCCTCCTCAACACGCCTCACCTCCTCCCGCGCAGCAGTGACGCTCTCCCTCGCCGCCATGAGCGCGCGGTCGGCATCTTGCTCGGCCTGCTCCGCGCCCATGACGCGCTCCCGAGCCGAGAGCAGCGAGGGGTCCATGTCGGCCTCGTCGTCGTAGCGGCCTTTGCGACCGCCGCGCTTCGAGAGGAGGCTGCGCTTGCCGCGGGTGTCGCGGGTCGAGAGGGAGGCGGAGCGCGTTGGGCCCGTGTGGTAAGAGCTCCTGCCGTCTGATGAGAGGGAGGAGACGGAGGTGCGGGCGGGGGAGGGGGAGCGGTTGCGGTTGCGGTGGAATAGGCCGCCTCCTGTTGAGCGGGCGTGGTGGTCATGCGCCGGGGCCTGGACAGCGTGGGTTTCGCGCACGGGGGAGGGGGAGCGGTCGCGGCGGGAGCCGAAGAGGCCGCCCTTCGTGCGGGGGGGCTCGTTGACGGCGGCATGCTGGGGAGCCGGGGCGTGGCGCGGGGGTGAGGGGTCGCGGCGGGAGCCGAAGAGGCCGTGACGGCGGGGCTCCTGCTGGACGGGAGGAGGGGTGGGTTCACGGCGAGGTGGGGAGGGATCAGGACGCCCGGAGAAGAAGCCTCGACGGCGGGGCTCCTCGACTGGAGGAGGGGTGGGCTCCCTGGGTGGAGGGGAGGGCTCACGGCGGCCTGAGAAAAAAGGCATGATGGTTGTGGTATTTGTTATTGAGTATGTCAATTTTACTTGGATGTTTCGATGAGTTTGATGCAATGCTCTTGAGCGACGATGGATAATGTTCTCCAAAGTCTCGGCAAGACTGGGCGAACGGTGCATATTTCTATTCCGTTTGCTCGACCAAAGGTAACGGCAGGCATCCATCCGTCAGACTGGATTTCGCATCCCCTGTCGATGATGCCAGCCAGCATGCCATGCCATCACGACTGATGCTCTGTTTAGCCATTAGGTGCGGCGCTCCGTCTTCGCAGGGCCTGTATGTTGAGTGGGCAAACCGGTTTGGTGGTGATCGTCACGATAGGGGTCGTTGGGCGTGACGTCAGTGGTAGAGAGCAGGGGTTTGGGGTGAACCGAACCAATGATCTAAGGACATCGCGACAGGATCCTGGGGAATTTCAACCAATGCACGACGGTCATGCAGGGTCTTGTGGTGTGATGGCTGGGGAATTATGCCATCGTACAGGGCGTGGTGTCGTGGTTGGCTCGATGACGATGTTCTCGAGGGAGGAACTGGTGCGGCGATCGACAGTAGGGTAGGATAAACGAATGGTGGGATTGTGAGACTGAATGTGGTCGCATCGATCCAGAGAACCTTGCCTGGCCGGTGGCTTTCGTGGTGGAATGTTGCCATGGCACGGTAGGTTACTGCGATGAGAATAGTGACGAGTACGATCTATTAGGGGTCTTCCTGGGACCTCGGTCGACTTGTCTATGCCAACGACTCCATTACACCTCCGTCTAAGATTGCGGGCCTACCATGCCTCCTTCACTCTATCCATCGTGATCCGTGTAAATGCTGGGTATCTCATCGAACTTGCGACTTTCTGTTTGTGTGTCCAATTGTGCGCGCATGCTCACATGAATGGGCGTACTCATTTCTCGCTCTTGGGTTCCAAAGCCTTACTGGGCCAGGCAAGCCAGCAGACGGCAATGACGACCTTGATGAAGCCCGCGATCCATAACGGGGTCGTCGTACCAGCGGCGCTTCTCTGCATCCAGCCACTGACGATGCCGCCAAGAAGCAGCAGCACGATGGCAAGGAAGCGGCGGTTGCGCTTGGGGTTCTCCTTGAGCGGAGCAAGGATCTTGGGGTCGGACAACAGGTCGCAGTAGACGCTCGTCAAGACGCAAGTGGGCACCTCGTTATAGCCGAGGACACGGCTCGAGACGATCTGGCCGCCGAACTGCCAGGCGATAAGGGCAACTGGCAGAAGAACAATGTGGCTCTGATGGGCGTGGGGGGCGGCCTCGAGGCCGTCGTTGAAGCTGGGAACGTTGCGGCGGTTGTAGTCGGCTACAACGCCCGTCTGGGCCAGGATGGCGGCGATCCAGATGGCGGCGGCCTGGACGAGGAAGGACAGGGCAAGTGTGGTCTTGCGCTTCGGATGAAAATGGCGGGTGTGAGCAAAGGTGAAGCAGCCGAGAGCGAAGGAGGCGATGGAGACGAGGGAGCGCAGCCAACGGTAGGGATCGCCGTGAGGAAGGCTGGCGGCGCCGAGGGCTAGGAAGATGGTATTGCCCGTCTGCATGCTCACGAAGACGTTCGAGGCGTTGACGGTAACGCTGTCGCAGAGACCCGAGATGAAGCAGCAAGCGAAGAGGGGAATGTCAG
The DNA here is from genome assembly GCA_002851675.1 of Verticillium nubilum. Taxonomy (NCBI): domain Eukaryota; kingdom Fungi; phylum Ascomycota; class Sordariomycetes; order Glomerellales; family Plectosphaerellaceae; genus Verticillium; species Verticillium nubilum. The sequence continues at coordinate 150,104 of NMXI01000040.1, read as the reverse complement.
TGTAGCTGACATGGACGTCGTCGCGAAGCCAATTGAGCCAGGACTGGCGGGGTGGTTGAGTCTGCTGCTGAACTGCATGCTGAGGGAGTTCCTGGGTCGTCGTGTCGCTATCCGACCCAGCGCCGGCGCCTGCGCCTGGGATTTGCAGGCCGTTCTCGACGCTCATGATTGACGTGGAACTGGGGATGCCGCGAGATTGGAGAAACCAGGGCGATGAATCTCTGAGATGGTTCTCTCTAAATATCGATGATGGAGGAGGGATGAAGGGAGAAAAAGGCCGCAGGGTGAGAGATGTCGCGATATCGTGAAAAAAAGGTCTTCAGCTTCTTGCCCAGGCCGGAAGTCGGCAGAGACATTCGTTATGGCTCACACCACAGACCAGGTCCAAGACACGAAACGCAGTGAAGGAGAGAAAGAATGATTAAGCTTACGCAATCGCGATTTCGCCATCAGCGAGACTCGTGGTTGGCGGTTTTGGAGGGACCCAGCGTTCTAGCCTCTTGGAGGGGCGTGCCGTGATCGGACCACGAAAGGGAAAGGGCGTGGGGGTTCCCTCCAGCCTGATGAAGAATCCAAGATGAAGCCATCTACGAAGGAAACATTGTTCAATTGAAGATAATGCATGTTGTCAATTTAGACTGCTGAATGCTGGGATGGAGCCATGCGCCTAAGCTGAGGGAGCCGTTAGTAGACGGGACTGCACTGCCCTCTGGAGACTTGTGTGTTGTGTTGAGGTGGAGAAGATGAGCTCAGCCAATTTCATTGCCTACCTTCCCTTGTGCCCTTACCTTCTTACCTAAGGTGCCTTATGTCAGACTCATCACTGAGGCATCTGATTCAGAGGTATCTGCGGGGCAAGACCACTCGAGTCCTGACAACCAATGACACGTCGGATATTGATGAGGCTAGTCAGGCAAGTGACACTGGTTGAAGAGACCACACAACTGCCAGACCCTGACCTGGCCCCTGCCTCCAGCACCGACTCTGATCATGAACATGTCTGTCCTCTGACCGACTCTCCACACAATCAGTCATCGATGGCTTCGCATCTTGGGTTTCTACCCAGGCTTGCCAGGCCACCCAGCCATCTAGGAGATATCATCCTAATGACGGTTTCCTCTGAGACCTCTTTCCAGTAGATCCCCCAAGATCGGGCACAAGATCCTTCGATGGAGCATACTCAGACCTCCCAAGACGTCATCTCGTCTGACGCTCGGCGTCTGAAGTTCCTGAAGTTCGGATAATCGACACTCTGAATAAGAGCCTTTTCTTGGAGGCTTCCTTTTCATCGCGTTTCAACCGCTCTGACACCTACGCGGGACGACTTGCAGGTGGCCACTGAAGACCCGGACTGACCAGCGGCAGCACTCCAAGCGTTGCCTCAGCACAGCTCACAACGAGGACCATTCACTTCCAAGCAAATTCGGCATTGTCTCCATTGACCGAAGTTCATCATCTACCGCAAGATTGAATGGTCTTTCTTGCCCCAGACATGACGTCCCTTTACCGACTCTGCCACCCGTGCCAGCGAGGCCAAGCTTCCAGGACCGAAGCACCGCCCCCGAAATTTTGGAATTTCCCTTGTCTTCTCCCTAACAGCAGATCTTCGCCCGCGACAGTCCACCCAATCCTCGCCCTCTGACCAGCCCTCGGCCCCTGCTCCCTGCCTTATTAGCTCTACTGGTCGCCCCCATCGTCAGGGGTTTTGGATGGACGGGCACGCTGGCTCGGTCTCTTCGAACGGCCTCTAGTCCAGAACCAGCATGGTGCGGGAAATCCCCGGGCTGATGCAGGTCCCAAGAGACGGCGTGGATTGGCGACATTGGCGAACATTGGCAACCCCTGAAATGACCCTCTGACCTGCCCTCTGCCCTTGATCGCTTGGAAACCAACCCGTTCGCCGTGCCGTCTTGAACAGACCAGCCCCCTTCCCCGGCCGCTACTTATTATTACTCGAGTCGCGAAACAAGAGGGCGAAATAAGGTCTTGTTCAGAGAGGCGGCGCCGGAAATACAGCACACTCTCCTTACACCACGATCGCTCGGACGTCCTTTCTTTAACCCCGCCGACGCCTCCTCACGTTGGCCATCAAGCGTCCCCTCCCACATTCCCTCACTGGCATTCCTGCGCCGCAAACACTCCTTCGACTTGTCGTCGTCATTCATCGCGATCCCTTCGCGAATACACCACTCACACCTTCGACCTTGACTTCTCCCATCGGTGCTTGACGTACCGGTTCTACTTGTTCACCACCACTCTGCCGGGTCAGAGCTTATCGTAAACACGCTCATTACGCCAACACACCAACGCACGAACACCATCCCCGACGACTACCGACCCATATTTGACGTCCATTGACGAAGTTTCGCTCGAATCGAATCGTCACTTCGCATATCGCAGCTATGTGGTCCTCATTCACGCTGCCAGCCCTTGCGCTGGTGGCCACCCTCTCTCAGAATGCCCTCGCGCAGGTCACCTCCGATTGCAACCCGCGCAACGAGACCGACTGCACCCCGAACCCAGCTCTGGGCATGGCGCATACTTTCAACTTCAACGCGACTCCCTCTAAGGAACTCTGGGAGACTCATGTTGGACCCATTACCTTTTCCGACAAGGACGGCGCCGCGTTCACGATCACGAAGCAGGGCGACTCGCCCACTCTTCGTTCCCACTTCTATTTCTTCGGCGGCCGCACCGAGATCATTCTCAAGGCCGCTGCCGGTAAGGGCATTATCAGCTCCGTCATGTGGCTGAGCGACACCCTAGATGAGGTGGACTGGGAGTTCGTCGGCGTCAACAGCTCCATGGGCCTGAGCAACTACTTTGGCAAAGGCGAGGAGATCTTCACTGAGGGCAAGGAGCACCCCGTCCCCGGAGCTCCCGTCTGGGATGATTTCCACAATTACACCACCACATGGACCGAGGATCGGCTCGAGTGGTTCATCGACGGGCAGTCCGTTCGCGTTTTAAACAAGGCCGACGCCCTCGACGGCGGCAACCTCTTTCCTCAAACACCCATGCGTCTCTACCTCGGCATCTGGGCTGGAGGTGACCCTAACATGCCTCTGGGCACCCGACAGTGGGCCGGCGGTGACACCGAGTACGACAAGGGGCCTTTCACCATGTATGTCCAGAAGGCGCATGTTCAGGACTACAGCACTGGCAAGGAGTACGTGTACGGTGACAACTCTGGCTCTTGGGAGAGTATCGAGGTCGTTGAGTGAGTTTCCGCCCCTTTTGAAGACGCTGACCCCAATTTGCGAGAGAGCGTTATTAACGAGTGACCTACAGAGGCAATTCGACCGTCAAAGAGACTCTCCTTGCCCCCCCTGATAAGTCTGTCGGCGAGAAGTTCGATGCACTGCCTCAAGGTGCCAAGACTGCTGTCTACGCCGGAGGCGCCGGTCTCGCCGCCATCATGGTGGTTGCACTGATCTTCTACATCATTCGCCAGCGCCGTCGCGGAGCTCGCGAGTCTGCCGATGCCGCCAAGAGGGTCGAGGAGGAGCGTCTAGAGCTGGACGGCTACAAAAAGAATGGCATCAACCCTGACGGCTTTTCTGGGCCGACTGGTATGGAGTACAATGCCCGGTCCATTGGGAAGGAAGACAACTTCCGCGAAGAGAGCTACGAGACGCCTGTTGCGGCGGCCAGCCCTCTCTACAGCAACGGCATCTCGGAAAAGGGATGGGACTCCACCGCTTACAGCGGTGCTGCGGGAGCCGGAGCCGGAGCCGGCGCTGCTGTGGGTGCCGCTGCCGCGATGCGCTCTCCTACCGTTCCCCTTCTTGGCCATGAGGGACATGCGAGCCCGCGTATGCACAGCCTGGCGCCTTACAGTGACGCTACGTCCCCGCCCGCCCAGCAATTCCGGTCGCCTCTAAGAACGCCGAGCCCGGGCATGCCACCGCAAGGACCGCTCCCCATGTCGCCGAACCGAAGCGTTTCCACGCCCCAGCAATTCGGCAACCAGCGGATGGGCAGTCCTGCTCCGCCCCAACCAAGCCGCAGTTTCAGCAGCAACCAGTACGGTGACGGCACAGACCAGGCGTACTGGAGCAACAACGGCTACAGGTAGAAGCGTTTGAAGAATTTCTCAGTGTGACGATTTCGGTGTGTTTCTTTGAGTCGAGGTTTGTTGAGTATGCCAGGGATGGACATGACATGTGCAGCTCTGTCTGAATCGGTCCACCATGTGTTCTGCAGATTCCTTCGACCTGAGAGTCCTCAAGGACTTATTTTTTCCCTGTCGTCATTCACACCATGCAGCGCGATACCTGTTGAACTTTTGTAGGACCAGTTTGTGATCCAGCGATTGGTTTCGTCTCGCCCCGGATTCGAATAAAGTTGGCTTTGTTTTGGACATGTAGTAGCCCATATTGTCTGGAGCCCTTGTTTGATGACGCTGATGGCGCAAGAGCCTGTTGATTTGTTGATATGCGTCCCGCGTACAATGCTGCATTTTCGGCTAAGGCACTCCAGCCAAGGCCATCTCTCTATCAGTTTGGTTCCTTTCCCAAGATCGGCTCTGCCGCATGTCTCGCCTGGACACTCTACAGCCGCACAGAGATGCCAGCAACGTGGAGCCTCGCTGCCTCGGCTGCTGTCGAGTCTATAGTGCCAATGAGCTCTGAGTAAATTACGCGCGCTCTTGATGGGTATCCTAGGCACGGGTCGAGGTGCTCAAGGGTTTCTGGATGCGAGTCCTGTTGTGGAAAGTCAATTTCACGGGAACTCGAAGTTTGCTTACAGCCAGGACTTGTTGTTCCTACATGTATGAGAGTACTAGGAAATGACAGATGCATGAGTCTTTGATGTTTTCCTGGTAAGAGATGTACCTCGACTTTCTTCCGACATGTGGGCGTCGGTATGCATGTACAAGTCTTCTCTCCGCATCTGGCATCGGGTAGAGGGGAGGGAGGGGCCGACGTGGCTGAAGCTACACAATGTGATTAAGTTGCCGCACGTCAGCCACAGGGCTGATGTGGTGTTGGTTGGCCGGCTGCCTTCCCCCTTGCCCAAGGCGTGACGGGGATCTGAGCGGAAGCATGGATGGACGACCGATATCTTCACCAGGTTGGCCGTCTGTAGTTACAATGAACGGATCGACAGAAACGGCAGAGCCGGCGGACCTTTGATACGTAAGTGCACATCATCACGTCCAAGGCAAGACGATTAAATATAGACTGGTGGACATGTCTTGATGGAGAGCCAGCAAGCTCAGTATAGGGTCAGAGGCGACTCTGTGGCGGATTGGTAGTTGCAGATGTTGGGTCTCAGATATTGATCCTGATCTTCCGCTTGATTGAGAAACAGGGCCATCTGCTTAGCCTGAGATTCTCAAGGGGTTTTTGACAATGTCAACAGAGGCTTCACATAGCTTGCAGTGACTCGGGCAAAAACAGTCTTTCACCCAGTCGAGCCCCAAGCCATTGCCTCCAAGATGAAGCCACAAACAGTATGCTCGAAGCTTCAAGATGTTCGACAAAACAACCCAAATGGTGTATAAAGCACGCCATCCGTGAGCCCTTGCCTGCTCCCATCTCCTCTTCTTCTCATCACGCTCGCTCACATCTCATTCACTCATACTCATCCCTCCCTGCCTCAGCCCTCAGCCCTCAGCCCACCGCCACGATGCAGCTGACCTCCGTTCTCCTCGCCGCCGTAGCGGCCATGTCCGTCTCGGCGGCCCCGAGCACCACCTCGCCCAACTCGGTCTCGGCGGCCCTCGGCGGCCACGATAGCCCCCGCTGTCACGGCGACATGGAGTACGACCCCTGGAAGAAGCAGTGCAAGTGCGACCGCGACGAGCACTACGACGCCGAGATCCAGAAGTGCCGCCACAAGGAGGTCAAGGCGTTCAAGTACAAGAAGTGCGGCGCCGGTGAGAAGCTGTACTGCGCTCGCGAGGAGGGCACGTACGTCGAGTACAGTGAGTCCTTCCCCGCCGTCCGCGAACCTCTATCGCAGCCGCGGACAAAAACCTTGCGTGCCGTGCCAGAGTCCACGACTGACGCGCCCTTTAGACCGCAAGAACCCCGCCTGCTGGAAGGAGCGCTCCAACAAGGTCTTCTGCGCCAGGAAGGCCCGCGTCAAGGAGACGTTCAAGGCCGAGCTCCAGAGGGAGTACGAGGTCGCGCACTACTCGGCTGCCCAGCGCGAGGAGACCGAGGTCAAGCGCAAGGCGTGCCATGCGCCCCGCCACTTTGACCGCCACGAGAAGTCGTGCGTGTGCCCCCACAAGAAGGTGCGTCTTCTCTCCCTTGTTCTTCTCTGCCTTGTTCTTCTCTCCCTTGTTCTCCTGCTCCGTCCCGGCCCGACCGACACCCGCAAGCGAAATGAGGACGGGAGGCGGGAAAGGGGTTCGACAGACTGACTGATCCGTGGCAGATCTGGGACGGCAAGAACTGCGGATTCCCCAAGATCCCCCAGCCTGAGTGCAAGCGCGGACAGAAGGCCTACTGTGCCAAGAGCGCCTATTCCGTGACCCGGTACAGTAAGTCAAAGCTTCCCCGTGCGCAAGGCGACGTGCCCTCGGCGGCTGACATTGTGAAGGCATCAAGGAGGAGCTCTGCCAGGACAACGGCAAGAACTACGTCTTCTGCTGCGGCGAGGAGGTCGAGGAGAAGAAGCACGGCAAGAAGCCCAAGGCGGACAAGAAGAAGCCTGCCAAGAAGCCCGAGCTTGAAGAGGAGGAGGAGGAAGAAGAAGAGGAGGAGGAGGAGGAGGAAGAGGAAGAGGAGGAGGAGGAAGAGGAGGAGAAGAAGCCCAAGAAGGGCAAGAAGGCTCCCAAGGGCAAGAAGCTCGACGCAAAGAAGTTCGCCAAGTGCGCTGGCCTCATCTGGGAGTAAATCTCTGCTGGGGCGCCAACATGTAGCCTTCAGTCGGCCCTATGCAGGGTGTCTCGTTCATATCGGGCGCGTCACCCAAACGTGGGGGTTCTTGCGGCTGTATCGATTCGTCACGCGATGCTTCACGCGACGCCTGGCAGGCGAAACAAGGTCCAATTCTCTTCTTGTCGTTCATTATATTGAGGCCACGGCCGACTTGATTTGCGGGAGGTATTTCGGGTTAAAAATAGGCGAGTTGCGAGCTTGCGGCGTAGCTCTCGGAAGCTCGGCGGCCGCAGGATTGTGGCGTCGAATATACATTCCTTTCGAGCTCAGTTGGCCTTCAATCGGTGACGTGCGTGACTATATGTGGCGCGATCGGGAAGTGCAGATGCTGTTGGGCGCTCGTAGGTGATTGATTGGCTTCATAGACGTTGTGGAGGGTTGCGAATGGTTGCCACCTTGAAGGATCGATATATAAGCTCCCTGGTCTAGTTGCGTGAGCGATGATGGAGGAGCGCGGGGTTAGATAATTCAATAGCACCAGATTAACCCCGGACCACCTTGAAGGTGCTTCAGACTCCAGGGGGCGTAAAGTGAACGAATGAACTCTGACATCACTCACGTAAACCCTCTTCTGCGTGAGCATGCGTCCTGACTTGTGTGTGTGTGCGTGTGTGTGTATGGTTCGCCATGTGTAACTGAAAAAGCCAAACACAGCTGAACACCAAATGTTAACATATTCAAACGACTCATGGGCATCGAGCGCGCGATGAGGGTTGTGTTCTGACTTTCGGGCCGCCCAAGGGTATCTGTGTAACAGTCAAATCCGGCTAATCCCGGTTCCTCTCTCACTTGGAACTCCACATACAGTTCTTCCTTCAATCGCTTCCCTAACGAGCTCGGGGGAATCAATACGATGTTCCACCGCCTAGCCCGGCCCTAGGCAATTTCTCAAGATAAAAAATCAGAATTGACCGGGCTGATTGAAGTTCTCTTCGTAATCTGCCCCGTCCATGAACATGTCCTCGTTCGACGGCCCCCCCATGTCGATGAACTCCTGGAAGAGCGCGACATCCTCGAATTGCCCGGCGAGGTTCTCAACCTTGGCCTCGCCCGGGTTCGTCAACGCCAGCTCGAGGTCCCCCATGAAGGTGGCCCTGATATCGCCAGAGGGATGGTCGAGGCCTCGCTGTTTCAGCTGCTGCAGTATGGTCCTCGCCTCGAGGCCGGAAATGTCGCCGTTGCGCAACGTCATGGAGAGGAGCGCGCGACCGATGGCTTCGGCGAGACGGTATGACTTGCGCAGGGTCTCGTATCCGTACACGCAGTGGAGGAAGTAGAAGCGCCATTCCGGATCCCCCGTGTCCTTGAGCACGGCGTTGGCCACGTAGATGAGCGCCGTGTGCCACAGGATCGTGTACGCCGACGATTGGTACTCGGAGCGGTAGACGATGATGAGCCTTTTGAGCTGGTTGACGGATGCCTTGAATGCGGCTTCGGCGGAACTCTGCCTTGACGAGAATGTTGCGAGGCGAAGCTGCTGGGTATTTGAGTTCTGCAGAAACGGGCGAAAGATGTCCAAGATTGCGGCGTGGAACCACAGACTACCAACGTTCAGCAAATCTGTCCTCGAAGCAAACTAGAAAACCAACTTACTGGAATGTCATGACGTGGTGAGGGCTGTCTTCTGCCTGCGAAAAGGACGGAGGAAGCGTCTCGATCCAAGCCAGGAGCTCACGATACTTGCGCTCCGCAAACTCAATCGATACGTGCTGGCTGATATGCGCAGGTGTACTGGAAGACCTATTGTAATACACCATGCTGACACCGTGGAGAATGTGCCAGAACCTGCACAGTGCCGTGAATGTCTCGCCCATGTATAATGGAGGGCTCTTCTCTTGGCTTTGCAAGGTCGTGTCTGTACTTGGGCTCTGGCGCGACACGGGCGTTTGGGCAAACTCGGCCGAGTCACCGGGAATCGGCAACATTGGAGGATACTCTGGGTACTCCAACCCGGGTTGCTGGTAGAATAGAGATAAAAGACTTTGTCGGTCAGGCGTCGGTCGCCCTACCTTCAAAGGGAACAGGTGGTGAACTCACATGGACCAGTTGAAGATACCCCACGCCGTATAAGACCTTGCAGAACGTAAATCTGGAGATATATTGTCCGGTGTTTGCACCTTGGAATGCTCAACCCCCAACAGCGACATTCTCTTGGCCATGCGGCACGCTTCGGTAAGGAACACCAAGACGAAATGATCTCGCCCGTTTCCCATGAAAGCCAGGCTCAGCAGTTGAGCGCCCGCGATGTTGCACAGGCTGTCGGTCGATTTGGCCGCCCACCAGAGCTTCTCGGCCTCGCTGCCGAATTGGGCAACTAGCGGGTGCGCGGATTCGTCGAGGCTGGTGTACATTTGCTGACGCTACTGTGAGCAATTCCGGAAACTCCATAACAGGTCTTGGGGGGAAAGAAAGCTTACTGTGCCCCAATACATGAGGGCGTGTACCAAGAACCGGGTGCAAAATTGTTCTCGATGGCGAACGAGGTCGGACACGAACAAGTCGGGATCGAACATGCCGAGCAGGGGGTGGTCTGTCCTCAAATATAGTGAAATGACATTAATGGCGAATTCGTTGGAGAGAGGAATGTTCGTCCAATACGACATGTCGAGGTCACGCAACCTCTCGTCGCATAGTGGTAGCAAAGGCGGCGTTGCGTCCTCTATCGGCTCGATCAAAAAGGGGTTTTCCTCTGGGTCCGTCGTACCAACGCCACCTGTCAGCTGGTCGCCCTGGACGCCATAGCCGGAAAGATGAATGCCCAATATTGTCCTGCGCCTCGCATTAATTAGCCTGGCAAAAACTTCGACAACGGTGAAGCTTGGAAATGGTGGGAAACCTTTGATCCATGGACCTGGTTCGACGAATGTACGGCGGCAGGTTCATATCAGGCGTTTCAGGATGTGACACTGGAAGAGGGCGCATGGCGGGATATGCGGTAGGGTAGCTTCGCATCAGTTCGGTTTCGAAGCTTGAGCGAGCGAGGTTGATGGAACTGATTTCGGTGCCGGGCTCGGAGGGCGTAGGATTGGAGCTGGCAGTGTCTTTGAGGACGGCGAGAACGGCGGAAGGGTCTCGGTTAGCTCTCAGCATACGAAGTATATCGAGAGCCTCGGCCTCCGAAGCTGACTTGAGGAGTTGCAGTACTTCATACGACTCGGCCATGGCGGTATCGGATGCTCCTCGAGCGGGTTTCTCGGCGTAGACACAGGTTTTGGATCTCTTCTGGCAAGCTTGACACGAAGGGCGCTGGCCGTCGCACTAGTTATCGAGAAGATGATGGTTAGTCGGGAGGGAGGAGTTCCTAAACTAGACAAACATGGAATCGGGCTTTCTTACGCGAGCCTTCCTGCGGCGACAGTCATTGCAGGCGAGCTGGGTGCCGATGCGCTTCCGCTTGCCGCGGTCGTCCTGATCGCCAAAGGGGAAATCGCCATCAAGCGCGGCAACCTGTCCATGGCCGGGCATTTGAAGGAAGCTTTGAGCGTGAGAAAATCCGGCGGCGGCGGATCCGGAGGGGGTGTTGGTCGACGAGGAGGACGAAGCTGTCGCGTTGATCGGGTCGTTCGAATCGGCGCCATACGCGGCTGGTAGTAGTTGGCGCAGACGTTTGCTGCTGCCGGAGTTGGACATGGTAACGGCGAGACATCTAACTCAGTGTGCTCGAGGGGGTCTTGACAGACGACGCATGACCTGAATGGTGTTGATGCCTAAGCCGATGCCTGGTGGCCCGGCTATCTAGCCCGTTGTCCCGCGGTTTGTCGACGCAAGATTGAGGAGATGGGGACAGGGAGCGGTTGCAGAGTGGGGGGGCTGCGAGTGGGAAGATGATGCGTGTTGGTTCGGATGTCTGAACGTCTGCCAACAGTCGCGATGGCATCATGACCTTAAAAGGGTAGAATGCACAGGGGCTTGCTAGTCGTCGCGGTTTTGCCAGACGGTGGCGATATGGCGATACTGGATATGCTGGTTTCGGCGGGACACTCAAGGCAATGGACCCAGCATTTTTCCCTTTGTAGTGACGACTGGGTTCTTCCGTCGATCAAGACTGCTCAAACAATCAAGGAAGGGTGAAAGTGAAAAAGTGTCAACGTATACGACGCTCCCCAGACAAATACCCAAAAGGATGGTATCGTAAAAAGCAGGTAGGTCAGGCAGGTAGGTTAGGTTAGGTAAGGGAGGTAGAGGTACCGGCCGGAGATGGAACAACAAAGCGAGGCAATGTAAGGCCACCCCACCTCCTCGCTAGAGCCTCCCTGGTCTGCCAAAGGGGCACGCAAGTTGAGGTGCCAGTCAGGCCAGTCGGGCCAGTCGGGCCAGTCGGGCCAGGCAAGACAACGCAAGGCAAGGCAAGGCACAACCAGACGCGGTAAGGTGGTAGGTGGTAGGTAGTAAGTAGCTTGCGAAGCTCTCGTGGCGTCTGACGAAGGTGATATTGGTTTCCCAAAAGATGCCGTGTACTCGGGAAGTATTGAGAGAGGCTCTTGAAGGTTGCGATGCACGTGATGGAAAGTCGCCTGAGGGGATGACTCCTGACTGAGATCTGACTGGTCTGGGGGAGAATTGACGATTGGGGTAGGGGATTCCTGGATGGTTCTTTTGCCACCCGCCGCAATTGACTGACTGGGTTCGAGGAGGGGAACAATGGGGAATGCCACAATGACATAACATGCCCTCATTGAATTATCGTGGCCTAGTACTCTGTACCTCGAACAGATACAAGACCTCGAGAAGCCGCCACAAAGTTCATGCCATGAGCCAATCAGCAGATGCTTTCGACCGGAGTGGACTCCGGCCACATGACGTAGCTGATTGGGCGGAGCTTGGTCCGTTCGGTACCTACTCGTGAACCTCATGGTCCCTTCCGTCTCCCAGGCACCGATAGTTCGGGGGATGCTCCGAGCCAACCAGGTGCCGCACCGTGGCGCAGGCCTCGCCGGCTCGGGGGACCTTGAAGTCTGAATCTTGGACCCTGGATCCGACGTCGGCAGAGCGACAGGCCGGCGGATCGGTTGCACTCCGGTGAACTACCGTCGGTGGCGCACCGAGCCGCATAACAGTCGAACGCTACCTCAGTAACTTTTTCAAGGTTGATGCCGGCTCTTCCATGTGGCTCTCCCCGCATGTGCGCAATTTACGCCTTTATCAACTGTCTTGTCAGATGCGAGAACTATATTTAGCTTCGCACGCCGCCGTCAAGGATCGTCCGAAGGTTGCTATTCCACGTTATTCATGGTACGTCGAACAGCCTAAAGTGTACTCGCCCGAAGTGTTCATCGGCCAGCAGACGTTGCAATTGCACAGTCACCCTTGACCTGCCTTTACTTCGCCAGGGCCTATCCAGCCAGGGCATATCCCACCAGGGCCTATCCAGCCATTCTCTCGAAATTCTTCTTCCGCCCACGCACGAGGACCGGTGTGAACAACGCACAATGATGGAGTCAATGTCGACGGCATGGTCGGCAGCAACCTCACGAGTTGAAACAGGAGTCCACCATGCCACAGAGTTTCCTACGATTTTCAGCGTTGCTCGCATAGACAGGGAGGCTGACAAAACGAAACGCTGCGCGGTTGCACAGCCACATCCAGCCACCACTTTGCAAACGGAACGTCTGTGACGGAACACAGCCCAGAGGAATGATTGCCCCCCGAAAGGAATCGATGCAGTACTGAAAATGTGGATCACAAAGGGTCAATTACTTAGGTATATCAGATTGGTGGCCAGGGTGTTTAGAGACGATATTAGAAGAATGCCTTGTGGCCCAAGTAGTTCCAGTGGGGCCCGATCTGAAGGTTACGGAGGTTTCCAGACGTTCGAGCTTCCGCCGGTTCCCGCGACTATAATGATTAAATCGCTACAAGAGCGTGATCAAGCGGTGACACACACAGTTGTTGTGGTAAATTATTTTGGTTGTTGTTCGAGCTTTTTTTGGCGAAGGAGCTTGATCGATGTAGTTGACGGCGCGAGCGTAAATGGTGACGTCATTGAAGCATATGTGAGATGCCCCACCTGTCATCATCGAAGTGCCTGGAATCTTCGCGCAGATAGCTTGACTCTCGAGGTCACGCTGTCGCCATGGAACCACGGTGCCACGATGATGGAACAGGGGCTGCGCCATTCTTTGGCCGCCGGGGGGTTCAAGTTGCTTCGCTTCGCGATTGCAACCATGGAGGACATGCCGGTTTTCCGGACCATCAACCACGACGGCTGCGAATTAGGAAATCGCGGTGTTCCTTGCAGACCTCACCCTAGGTCTTGGAGCCCAAGATCCGTTCTCCTTTATTTCGGGGTTCTTTGTCAGGCGATGTTCTCAATTTTCCGCGCGACGGCAAGAGATGGGTGAACCAGGCCATGGATTCTAATCGGCCGGCCTTTTTTTGAGACAGCGCGTAAGAGGGGCATCGCCTCAGGGCAGGATGTCAGGATGCCGCAGCATCCTCGACGCAATCGTAGCCATGCTGCCTAGGGATCGTTCTACCCTCGGGCTGTTCTGGAAGCGCTCGCGGTGGAAGGCCCTTTCGCACCAAGGGTGTACATTTGATTTGACTCATGATTTGAGACAAGAGTGGGAGACACAGGGGCCCTTCCCGCTCCCAAGCGGTGGCGGAAGTCGGTGTCTGTACGCGGGGTATATGTCAAGATACCGTGCCACGGGCCACCTCCCTTTCGGCTGCAAGCCTGGCGGTCAGGCCGAAGGAGAGTCTTCGGAGGTTGGGCCGCTTGCTCAGTGGTTGGGCTGGCATTGGTGTTTAGTAATGAATCTAACCGTTTCGTGCGCTGTAGGGGTAAAAGATCAAAATCTTGCCGAGGGTGTGCGCACAGGATCGTGTCGCCGGCGGGCTGGCTCGAGGATCCGTAAATTTCCATCAGTTCTCTGCGAGCTGTGCTGAAAAGCGAAAGAGTAACAAAAATCTTGCCCTGCCGGGTGCCGGGGTGCGCTTTCAGTGGCAGTACTCAAGCAAGTCCAGCATGAAGATTACTGCAGACCGACTGGAGGGCCTTGACAATGCCAACGTTGTTCAGGTGAGAGACGTCGTGAGATCGATGTCTTGGACGGAGCATATGAACCGGGGGGAGGGTCTTGGACGGCGTGTCCAATCGTGGAGGACCGGGTTGGAGGTGCGCCGGGCCATTCTGACACGCGCAGGCGGTAAGTAATCCGATTCATTGCGTGACGTTGATGGACGCTGGGAAGACTCTTGGACCGGCCTGCTCTGAGATTACCGCTGAGTTCCAGCAGCCCAGTTGACTGAACGAGGATCGTGGCATGAAAGCTGTTGTTTTGAGTCAAGGTAGGTCGAAGCACAACGCCCGGACTCTTGTGCAAGTAGGAACCCGTGGGGAGGAGGAGGAGGCGTGTGCCCTGCCTGAGGAAAGAAGGCGCGATCCGAGGATGGACACGAACGGAAATCGAGGGGCAGTGGTGGGTAGCCCGCGTCCGAGTGGGGTTGGTTTGGTAGTCGTGCCTGCACTGGCTTGACTGGATTGTGGTGTCCCTGGTGGAGCCAATGCCCCCCCAATTCGGTCTGGCCGCCCGGACCCTTGTAGGTGTTGCGTCAACTATATAGCCAATCAGCGCTCGAAAGGAGGAAATGCTCCGGTCATCAGGTCCGTCCTGAAAGGGGCCAACGAGAATCGTCGTTTGAGGGACAAGTATCTCGCCGCGGGCCTGGAGTTCTTGCCCGGCAGAACCACAAGGCTCAAGGCGTCGAACGAGGAATGAGGTACTTTCGCACCAAACAGGGGAAAGTCTGCCTGCCGTCTGACATTGAGAGCCGAAAAATGGACAGGCCTCAGGTGCGAAGCGGGTGTTCTCCTCTTGCCTTACCATGTCGGGCCTGTTCGCTGCCTCTTTCCTCCTCCCGCTTTTCGGGTCTCTCTCTCTCGCTTTCGAGCCAGCCCGCCCGCCTGCCCTTTAGACGCCTGAGCCCTGGTGGTAAGTGGGATGGGCCTGACAAGGGCAGGGCAGCGTCATGACTGACCATTGTGTGTTTTCGCCAGCTCACTCACGTCTTATGCTAAGCTCAGGCGTGTGACTTCTCTGCTTCTCTTACCATACGGTACACGTACGCCCCTGGTCCCGAGTTTAGCTTGTTGGTCAGATCAGGACCGCGCGAAGCCGGTAAAAAGCTTCGGACGTCGTGGCTGCTGTGGCAATACATCTCTCGCTCTCCGTGCCATTGGCCCCCCACCTGGAGACGCCCCCAACTTTGCCCGCCGTCGGAGCCACAATCCGGGACACAACCTCCCCCTTCAGCCACAGCAAACATCGCCCTGGGGCAGATCCGCCCACCGCGGTCAGGCAACCCCTCGCGCCGGCGCTTCAGTCCCGGAACTTCTCAAATATTGTCGTCTGTCCGTCGTCCTGGTCACTTACTGCCGTATCAGAGAACCAGAAATTCGTAGGCGAGGGGCCCATCCGACGAGCCCGCTTGGCCCTGGCGCAGCGCAGCAAAACCAAACTCTCTGCGCCAGAATTTCAACCTTTCACTTTCAGCACCAAACCCCAAGCTGCCAACGCCTCTACGCTAGAAAGGGTTCGTTATCCGCCCCATGTCGTCCTTTCGAGGTCACGTCTGCTGTCGTCAACCCTTGACCTCGATCTTTAAAACCACTTCATCGTCGACGTTGGGGGCCACCGGGAACATCCCTACTCTGATGTGTGTGGAGCACAAATCGTCCTGCCCAGTCTGCCGGCGGATGTTTCTCATCTATGTCGAGTTCTGCCACGAATATCGTCCACCGCTGATTCACTGTCTGTCCGGTATAACAGTCAGCTTGTTGGACATGATCGAAGGCCGATGCCACAGTCCGGTCTGCCCCAACAGTCGAACGGGAGGCTGCCAAGTCATATGACGAATCTGCTCCTCGCTAGACTTCGAAGCCTCTCTCAACAGCTATTTCGAGGGGTACCCAAACTGCCGGGCTCAGAGCTTCTGTCCAGAGCTGTCCACCTCGACAATTTGATCGATCCCTTGGTATTGCGGAAGGTCCAAGTTGTACTTCTTTGCAATAGCTGCCGATACAAATCTGGTGCGTCGTCAGCAGTGTGCAGCCAGTCTTGCATGCATAGAGTGGTACGTACCGACCGCCGACGAAGTGACGACCCCGGAAGTGCTTCACGAGAGGCTTAGGCGCCGTTAGGCTGACGAGTACTGCAGGGTTGAAGGAGCTCCCTAGCCCGGCCTTTGGCGGCCCGTCTTCGATGTCCCATGACGACGGCGCGTCTACAGATGTGACGGGCAATGTAGTCTCTTCGAGAGCACGGATTACCGCCGGGAATGGCTCACGAACCTCGCCCGAGAAGCTGAAGCCTGCGAAACACACAAGTCAGCGACTCTGGCAACTTTATGACCGCATGTGAAGTCAAAGGCAAACCAACCAAATATGGCGTCAATGACATGATCAGCTGTCTGCAAAGCCTTTGGGAAGTCATCGACAAACGAGACCTCGAGGTCCACTAGCTGTTTGGCCAGCCGCTGCGGAGCGGGAAATGTCAGCACGAATTCGAGGACGAAGACAGGACGAGCATAAAAGCAAAAGTGACAAGTCTTGCAGTTTGCAGACTCTTGCATTGTTTGGAGGACCTGAGATAAACGCAGCGCTCGTCTTCCACCTTTCTTTTCGTCAAGGCAGCAGAGGCCCGCACCAAGAACACGATAGAGTGCAGGCGACGGTCACGGCCATGCGCCAATGTGATAGAGAAAGAGAGCAGTACGACATTGCCAATTCATAGTGCGTGGTGTTGGGGTGCTCCAGTAGACGCTAGGATGACTAATGAACGTACCTGGTACAGCTCATTCTTGCTTCGCTTCGGGTAGTAGACGGCTGGTTGATAGCCGTAGTGATGTAGGTGTCGGGCCGCTACCAACCCATCCCCGCCTGGACCAGCAGAGTTAACGACAATGCAACGATTCTCGAGACAGAAGTAACGAACCGTTGTTACCAGGACCACATGCCACAAGAATATTGCGGCCGTGGCTGAGCGGGTGAACTCTGTAAACTGACAATAGTGAGCAAGAATTCGTGTGTCCAAGTAGAGGTAGAACTGTGTACCTGCTTGGGAAACAGAAAGACCAGCAAGTTCCATAAGCTGGTCAATCGAAAATGCCCCCGAGCTCATGAGGTCTTTATCAAGGGCGGCTGCCGCCTTTGCACCGAGAGTCTGGAGACATGTGGCTTTCAGTGAATGATCCAGCGAAGCAACCGAGGGCCAGAGCAAACCTTGAGTGCCATTGCGAATGCAGGTAGGTGTAGGGGCGATTCTGGATGAAGATGATTCCACCGGAGTTGTCAGAACACAGGATACAAAGCAAAAATGGGAACAGCTAGTATAACGGCCCTGTACGTCAGAATGAGGAGGGTTGTCTACAGTTGAGGTACACCGGGCGGACACAGCAAGCGCGATGGGACGCAACTGACATCACTGACATGACGATCACAAGTGGGGTGTCCCCTCCAGTGGTATGCGAATTGGCCAAGTGCCGTCCTTTTTCCTCGCACGATGATTGGTTATCAAGGACCGACCACGCCGGCGACACTAGCGCAAGGGACCCATTTCTGGTGATCTCCATCAGGAAGGCTTGGCCAACACCCGGACCGGTAAAACCTTTCCCCGGCCAAAATTGTCACCCAGGAGAGTCTGTCGAGCTCAACCTCACAGTTGGTATCCGTATCGCGACTATCCGCCAGGCTTCGCACAAGCCCGCTCAGGACATCTATTCAGCTACAAACGGCTCCCCAATCGTCATCATGGTCCTCCGAATGCGCCTCGCCCGATTTGGACGCACGAACGAGCCCTTCTACAACATCGTCGTCACCCACGCCAGGTACGCCAAATGCTCGCCCTCAAGCTCGACCGCCTAGGAACATTGACAGCTAACCTTCCGTCCAGGACCGCGCGCAACAGCAAGCCCCTTGAGGTCATCGGCACATACGACCCTATCCCCCGCAAGGATCCCTATGACGCCGATCACAAGCCACACAAGAACATCAAGCTCGACACGCTGCGCGCGAGGTACTGGATCGGTGTTGGCGTGCAGCCTAGCGACCCTGTGTGGAGGTTGATGTCCATGGTAGGTTCTGAACGGTTCGATTCAGAGTTCGCTTGTTCGCTGACGCGATGGAATCGTAGATTGGTCTCATCGAACCTCAGTACGGACCCAACGGCATCAAGAACAAGAACTCGGCTGCCAAGGCACTTACCCAGCCTCTCGAGAGCCCGGCGGCAGCACACTGAGGAGAGTTGTCGGACATGGACGTGTATTATAACAGGAAGGGATGTTCTCAGCATTGGATGGCGTTTGAATCTGGCGCGATCTGCCAGGGAGCTGTATTCTACTAAAATGTACGATGACAAGGTGTCGGCTGTTCCAGCCTTGGATCTCAATGGACATCATGTGAAATGCGCTGCTCCAAATCCTGTGTGTTGAAAGGTGCATTGCGTCGTACGGCGGCGTGTCTGTGCGACTTGGCTGCGCGAGTCTTGGGGGGCATGAACGAGCGTTTGCGGCCGGCATCATCATGGCGCCCGAAGGTCGACTCGCAGTGTGACGCCAGCGCTTGAGCAACTATGAGGGAGTCTTGACATTTTCGCGGCCACACCTTTGGTTACGAAAAAGTTGAACAATGCTATTCCGTAGACCTTGAGCTGAATTGATTGGCGCTTTTCATTCCAACCCAAGAGAATTCGTGCTATGGAGAGAGAGTGTGTGAAGAAAAGCGTACAAAGAAACCATCCAAACGCCGAATAATGCCCAAAATGAAGGTGGCCGTCATTCAATGTCATGTTCGGCATAAGCCAACGCTGCTGCCTTCTCCTCTAAACCCAAAATAGGTGTGTATGTACAGTATATCATTGCAATTGTGGCCCGGCCGACATCTTGTTGACCGAGGACCTTAGTCTGATGCATGGAACACAATGTTCATAATGAGACAAACGGTCATGACGCACATGCCGTATATCGACAGCGCCAGAGCCATCTTGCGAAGGAGGTCGTGTTCGAGGTGCTCCATGTCCCATCGCCACTTCTTACGCCACTTTCGTGGATCAATGGCGATGCTCGCAGCGCTGCCGAGGCTCTGAATGCTGGTCACCATGGCGGCACTGTCCTCGATATCAGAGTCGTCGAGTATGTCACCCGCGTCATCGTCCTCTTTAAGAAGCTTCTGATGATGAAAGCTCTCGGGATCGCTGATTTTGTAGTAAAACAAGCCTGGGAGAATGAAGCTGATCGAAGTCGAGCCGATACTGCCTACGTAGGCGAGGACGCGCTCCAGGCTCGTCACTGAGAGCGCAACCAGGTAGCCACCGACCAGGATAAGAGTGGTGAGGACAGCAAAGCGGAGGTCGCTCATGGGGGCCACGGAGTGGTCCGAACGGGCGCCAACAGGAGAGCTGGAACGGCCACCGCTGCCTTGTGATCGGTTAGGGCGCCATTTTAGGACGGCATCGAGTGAAGCGCGACATGGATGGACTTGAAGGGGAATACTGAAGGTGACGAGAATGACGATGCCGATTTGCCCAATGAAAGTCGCAACGGATGGAGCGTCTTAAGACAATCAGTTGTTGAACGCCGAGGATGCGCAGTGAAACTTACACATGGAGACAATGTTGCCGTTTACATCGTTGCCAAAGGTGAGGTAACCAGTGATGGCCACCAGCAAATACATGGTAGCAGCGCCCCCAATGCTGGAGCCAACAACTCCCACGACGCTGGAGAGGTGTAAGTCATTTTCCTACGCACAGTGGTGTAAGAAAAAGGTACCTAGAGGGCGAGTTGTCCTTGAGCTCGTTGAGTATCGAAAACATCTGCGAGGGGTCAGTCGAGGTTCCCCAACAGACAGACGGGTGAACTGACGTTTTGATGGCAAGTATAAGCGAAGACCACCACTGGCATAGTGCTCAGAAAAGCGACAGCGCCCTGCGGCTTGATGATCCTCAGGCCACTCTTGTCTTGGAGAGGCTCGGCTCCAAAGTGGTAGACCACGAGGATGACAAGGTACCCGATCGACACCAGCGCGACGATACTTGTGTACTTCAATGAGTCCAGCCTCCTCAGAAAGGCTAGAGGGATGACAAAGAACATGAAAGCCGTGATCCAAAAGTTCCGATCTGCAAGGTAGGGATGGATGCCCGGGGTGTTGCTGTTGAAGCCAAGGATGACCTTCGGCATGAGATCACCGATAATGATCATGTATGACACGCCCACACCGAAGCACTTGACCGCAATGGCGGCATCGAATAGCACTGCCGCATTCGGGTATGTGAGCTTCGAAATGGCGAAGAATGACGAACTGCCTCGGTCGAGGTATCGTGCGCATCGACCTTGAAGGTAGAGTCCAAAGGCAGCCGTCATGCCCGACCAAACGATCATTAAAGATCCCAGCACGATGCCCATATGTGACAAGACGGATGGCATCGCCAAAGTACCTGCGCCGACGACTATAACCACGCGTTAGACTCCGTTCGCGCAGACGCCCACGAATCCTCATGACATACTGGTATTGAGCAAGTTGATGATGCTGCTCAGCATCGAGGCCTGGCCACCTCCCTCTCGGGCTTTTCGACGTGATCTGGTACCGTCCAGGTCAGCAAATGGTCGAAATATCACCCAGGACGATCACAGAGAGCTGCGCATACCGATTCATCTCGTCAGCGCTTCCACTTGTCGAGGAAGAAGTGTTGCCATCAGCGATGGTGCTGTAGTTGGGCATCTAGTCAAACGTCGGGGCTACCACTGGCTTGGCTAGTCGTATAGATGGTCAGGTAGAGGTCGCGTTGTCGTGCACGATGAAAATTGTGTTCCTCAGTGGGTTCGAAGGGCGTTCGCCGAGAGTAGATTGAGGTCGAGGTGGAACGTGATGTGCTCTGGACCATCAGGTCACAGGGGCTCGTGACCGTAGGTCGCCTTGAGCCGCTCGCTGGAACCTTGAATAAGTCCAGAGGGCAAGCGGCTCGTTGAGGATCGAGTCGCCTAGATAATTCGGAAGGCGTTCCGCAACGCCTCTTTCTCGATCGATGTTTTGCGCCAACTCGTTGATGTGTTCGGATGGATTTCTAAAACTGGGGGGTTGCCTGGTACCTGTCTAGATGGACACGACGTTGATGCGACTTGGCGATTGTCACAAGTTGGTCATGGCTCAGCCACACCCGTTATCGCACTTGAGCTTCAGCCACGGGTTGCGTTATCAGTCAACACCAATTGACAGCTCCCCGTCCAGTGTCGACGCATCCCATCGACTCTTGGGACACAGCATCAGCAAGTCTGCGTCATTCCCATCCATCTGACTGGGGCATAATAAACGTACTCGAGAGATTTCTTGACTCAAATCAACCGGACGGTAGAATAACCCCGAAAAAGCCTAACATCCCCAACCAAGTGGTCCATATCATGGATTCAACCCTCGACAACACAACTCTGTCGACTATATCGCTGTTGGAGGCGCGCCTGCTGCGTGTAGAGCACATCCTCCACGGTCAAGGGGCAGTCCCGCCATCATCACAAACTGAGCCCGCCGCCGCATCTCTCGAATCTCTCGAACGACGGTTCTATGCTCTGCTCGGCAACACCAAGGTCTATGGGGAATTGATGAAGATCCGTACGCTCTAGCCTATCGCCTCCATCTGGTAACATGGCTGATCCATATCCAGACAAAACCCAGCCCACGCTTTTCCACCCGCCATCTACAGAACAGCCACCGATCGACCTCTCACCGGAAGCCATCCGCGCAACCATCATTGCCGCCGCCGCATCATTCCCCGCGACAGCGTCCTCGCTGACATCCGTCTCCGACTGCCCGATTCCCGATCCCGCACAAAGCGCATCGCTCGCAGCCTTGGTACCTCGCATGCGTGGCATTGAAGCGACGCAGCTTGCGCAAGAGGCTGAAATGGCGGAGCTGCGTGCACGGAGCGAAGCGGTTATTAGTGGATGGTACGAAGACGGCATTTTGTCTGCGTCTCGTTTCGTCGCGGATGTCGAGAGCCGGGTGGAGAAGGTTGAGAGGCGAGTGAGGAGAGCAGTAAAACAACAAGAGGCCGCGGAAGCGCTATAAGAGATCCGCTCGCCGCATTTCGAAGTTCCCTGGGCTGGACTCGTGGAGGGGCAACGGATAACATCTCATCACAGCACTGCGATAAAGAGACGTATTCGGACCAGTAGAAATGTCTTACGCGATTAGGTGGAGGGGTATGCGCTGGTCCAATTTGGATTCACGTGTTGAAGGCGGAGATCAGCGACAATGTCGATTGATCCGTCAGGATTCTCCAGGATCGGTTGTTTCAACGCCTACTGGTCTTGTTCCCGGGAGAAAGGGCGCTGACGAGCTTCCGCAAGTCTGGAAGCTACCTCCTGGTCCCTGGCGAACACTTCACAACCCGAACATTTGAGCAATGGCATCCATCAGCATGTGCACAGGAAATATCAGACTTCCCCACGGAGTCAATCCGCCTTGCTCGGAAACGTTGAGGAATGTTTCGAAACGTATTCCAGCAGTCTTCGAAGTCATCGGGCGACGCGGCCTCGGCATTTGCTGAACTATGCCCAAGATCCCGCTCGACATTCGGCGTCGGTGATTCAGGACAAAGGAACAATTGGGACGATGACCTCGATCCGATGGCGTGGAACTTTGATGGAACTTGTTGGCGTACGTTTTAGGCCGGAGCCTCGGCCGGCACTGATGGCTCCGAGTTTCAGATGTGCGGGTGTCACAGGCGCGACGGTGGGGGGTCCGGTAGGGTAGGGAGACCCGCGCGTGGTGAAGGCTTTGTTTGTTGTGGTAGGAGAAAATGTTGAGACGACCCGGTGGAAACGAACCAAACCGTCTCATGTTGGCGTGATGAAAACAGGCAAGGCGTTCGTTGAGGATTGAAGAAGCAAGGCTCTTTAAACTCCCTGCGCAACGCGACCGCAATATGCCCCCCCCAGCATCGACGTGTTATTCGTCCTGTCAGTCACGCTTCTGATCCAGTGCAAACCAGGTTGTGAGTATTGCCTGGGTGATGATGCACGCATATTGCGGCTCATGTGAAGCGAGACTACAGTACTTGCCAGACCATCATGATCCTTTTCGACACCACCCCAGGCACGAAGGTAGTTTGTCAAATAAAGTAAAGACGCTCCGACCAGCTAGCGGCCGCTGCATGCTTCGACGCTTGGCTGTATTAGGGACAGGTTCAGGGGTAAAGAGTGGAGGTGGCTGATCTGCCGCTGGGCCTGGGCAATTAGTGAATACAGTGCGCACGGAAATGTCGGGGTGGGCTCTCTCGCTCCCAGCCCTGTGAAGTGGTTAAAAGGGCTCCTTCAGTGCTTGACTGCAGGAATTGTCATCTCGCTCGGGCTTCCCTGGGAGGGCTGGTGGCATGTGTGCTCTGAAGCAGCAGTGGTCTCGG
Source organism: Verticillium nubilum (assembly GCA_002851675.1). Classification (NCBI taxonomy): domain Eukaryota; kingdom Fungi; phylum Ascomycota; class Sordariomycetes; order Glomerellales; family Plectosphaerellaceae; genus Verticillium; species Verticillium nubilum. The sequence continues at coordinate 126,817 of NMXI01000040.1, read as the reverse complement.
ATTCCTTTTTGGCGGGGTGGTACTCAAGCAGACTTGAGCGAACTGATGGTGCTGTCTGAGGGTTGAATATGAGCAGATCGACAGGACTCAGAGATCAACAGTGGTCTTGATCCAGTATTTTGCGCTCATCGAGGATAAGGTTGGCGAAAGACTGTTGATCAGTGTCTTGCCAATGATCGGAGGATAAGGTTGGCGAAAGACTGTTGATCAGTGTCTTGCCAATGATCGGAGGATACGGGTCCAGTGATCGACTTGTATGGCGGCTATCTCAGCGGTTCTCAAGCCGACAACCGCCAGCCCTGTTGCTGCATGCTACATATTCATCGGAGGCCCATTTTGTCTCCATCGACGAGGAGTAAACGGGGAGGAAGTAGGGCCTCGGCAGACGCGCCAGCGGGCTCGGGACGAATGCCAGAGGACGAGAGGGCACGACGAGAAGCTGTCAATGACGGCGTTGTGGCCGTGCGGGCCCAAGAGGTTGAGGGATAGTCCTTGTTTTCGGGCGGCCGACGATGTTGTCTGACAGAGGCCTTTGTCATGCAATAAGACTGTCAGATGAAGGTTGAGTGGGCTGTAAAGAAAGGCTGTTTCGAGGTGCCAGTCTCCAGATGGGAGAGTGTCGTGGTCCCCCGCGTGTAACACGGATGCTATGATCATACAACCATGACGTCTGAGCCAGTCGATCAGGTTGTGCCGGTATGTCCGAAAAGACATGTGTCTTGAGGATGACCAGAGGCCTAGATAGCCTCTGTACGGGGTGGATTGGCTTGATGATCAATGGATTATAATGAAACCTTGTCACGGGCTCTCGACAAAAGGGAAGCGTAGGAGCCAACCACGACGCGCCGACATGGCTGTAGCCAATCGATTGGTCTATGAACCGCGTACTGTGCTGGGTGACGACGACACAGTGCTTAATATGTCCGCTGTAGCCTGTAGCTTGTGTCCCATCGATGGGGCCAGGCAGGCCAGCGCAGCCCCAGAGGGTCGAGATGCAGGTGGCGCGACACACCAACGAACACAGTACACAGTGTGGGATTCAAGACAATTGGAACCGCCTTCCCCCTGGACCTCCCCTGGACCTGAACCCAAACCCTGACGTAGGTACCGCCCCTCTGCTTCCCCTCTCCGTCCTGGTTCTGCGTGGTACGATCTCTCCAGGGACAACGCAAGATTCAGGAACCGTCCAGTCGACATTGGATCGCGATAAGAAGACGCTCACGAGCAACACGGCGCATTGGATCACGTTGAACCTGATCATCCAATATCAGCGACGACAGCTTGACCAGCTTCCATCTCTAGTCGGTGGATCCAAACCCCTACGTTGCAAAGCCCGCTACGAAGCACATCCGGCCGTCGTATCGAGGCCGAACCCGACCAAAAAGCCAGATCCATTGCTCCGCCATTTATTTTGGGGACCCTCTCATTTCCACTCTGCCACGCGGTCATACTGTACAGGAAAGCTTCACGAATCGAACGAGCATTCGAAGAAACAGAAAAGACACGCCGGCTCAATCGCATCGCCCGCCACCACGTTGTCGATTCTTCTTCTGGACCTGGACCTGACCCGCACACCCACACCCTCACCCTTGCCTGACTCGGTTCGCATCTTGACGCTCGACAGCACAGACCTGGCACAATTCCTCCCACCCACCCAGCCGCTGTCAGCACCGCACATTCCAGCGCCCTGCCTAAGAATCTGGAACCTCGACGCAGTCCGAGTGCTCCTCCTCCGCCGAACCCGCCAACCCGCCTCCCCTGCGCCGCATCCTCCAATACCTTCCCCCCCCTGTGCCGGCTCCCCATCCCCTTCTACCATCCCTTCTTCACCAATCCTTTTCGACTGGCAGTGCCCTCACTTTCATTCTTCTTTTCTTTCAATTATCCATATCGGAACGACGACGACGTAGGCATTCGTCACCACTGTTTTTACCCTCACCTTTTCATACACCCTTTCCCACTCTAGACGAGACGGAAGGGCAACCTTGAAAAAAAACCAACGAGGCTGCATTGTGCCGGTTCTGGTGCTGGGCATCCCTCTTAACACATACGAGACGAGTTCGCATTCCCCGGCTGCCAGGTTTTACGCCTCCCAATTCGACCAGCCTCGGCCGCTATTGTCTCCTCCTCGTTCCTCAGACCGACTTCCTCTCCTCAACATCCCATTCCCAACCACCACAAGCTATCGCAGTCACTCCTTAACCTCCACGACAATCATTCGGTATCCGACGGCCCCCAACTCCCTCTGTACACTGACCGTCCGTAACACCACACGATCCATCGTTGATGCGCCCCTAACATCACCCAACCCCTAATCGCGACCGAACACCAACTAGACAATCGAACCCCAACCGCTTCTGTTTCGACAATCGTCTCTGTTGCTACTCGTCTACTTATCTCGCACCTGAAAACGCGCCCAACACTCGAGTTGCTCTCAAGGCGTCGCTCGAACCAAACTATCGACACGATCACCGGTCTCTATGCCATCTTACGGTTCCCTGCACTCGCCATCGCTGGGGAAAATGGAACACTCAAGAGCTCAGTACGGAAGGAGGGGGATGAACATGGGAAACGTGATTGGCGACCCTTTCGCTCTCGCATCAATCTCAATTGCCATGGTATGTTATTCAGTCATGTAACGCCATTCGTCGCGTGCTAACCTTTCGTCTCCCAGCTCGCGTGGGTTATTTCGTTCATCAGCAGCATCGTTGCAGCAGTACAGACAAGCCAACTTCCCAATCTTGCGTGGTGGATCCTTGCCCTTGAGGTCGGCATCATCGGCGCCGTCTTCTTTGTCATTGCCTCGGACACGGTTCAAACGTATCACGTCGCCTTGACCGCCTATCAAACCCTCGCCCTGGCCACCCTTTCTATACTTCTTAACAGGATCGTATATGATAGTCGCGGGCCTATGCAGGCTGCATCTGCTGGCTTTGTCCTGCTGTCGGTCGTTATGGTAAGATGGCCCGATCCTTTTACATGGCCTGACCGCGCTGACTCTCCCAATTAGGCCCTCTGGATGATTTACTTTGGCTCCGCGCCCTCGGCCTCGCCTCGCGCCTATGTCGACTCGTTCGCATTGCAGAAGGAGGGACACGGCTCGCGCAACACGATGACCTATGGTACCGGCCGACCCGAAACTTCCACCTCGGTCCAGCCCCCTCAGATGTACACGTCTGCGCAGCTGAACGGCTTCGAGAACCCCTCCCCCGTCGGCGGAATCTCGCAGTCGCAGGCGCCTCGTAATTCGGCCGCGCCGAACCTCAACTCAACAGGGGTGACGGCCAACGGCAAGCCACCAGGCCAGGATCAGGAGGTCGGCCCGCCGACCGAGTACCCCTACCGCGCCAAGGCCATCTACAGCTACGAGGCCAACCCTGAAGATGCGAATGAGATCTCCTTCAGCAAGCATGAAATTCTCGAGGTCAGCGACGTCAGTGGACGATGGTGGCAAGCGCGGAAGGAGAGCGGCGACACAGGCATCGCGCCAAGCAACTACCTGATCCTGCTATGAGTAATGAATAAGAGAGATTCGTCACGGCGGGAGGAATGCACGCGTGTTTGCCGAAACAAAACCGGCTGCTTCGGCTCCTCCATGATTTTTTATTGTTTTTTTCGGGTTTCGGCTGGAGTACACTCAGGTCTCGGACAGGGACACAATTCACCACCGCCATCATGAGGGCACGCATGACGCCTACGGGTACAAATGCTCATTCTCTTTTCTTCTCTCAATGCTTGGTCTTTGCGCCAGCGCCCCACCACCTACTTCTTCGGCGACCTTGAGGCCGACCGGGCGGTTGTTGTCTGCCGATATGTCTCTGAATCAGCATCTGTGGCGGCATCAGGGCCTGCGTGTGTCGTATTCTGGGATGGGTTTTGGTTTTCACGACGGACGGGTTTTCGGGTATAGGGAATAAGTCTACGGCAGCATCACAGCTGGGATACCACACGTCGCTGGTGTTCCACTACTGTTTACAAAGGTTGCCCTGTTGAACATATATCTGCTTTGTTTTGAGTTTCATGAACTGCATTTGGAGTAAACTCTATGATGTGGCTTATCTGTAACTGCATGATGTGTGCTGTCCCGCCCGCCCTCTGTTTCTAACAAGAGGCCTATTGCTTCTAGCTGCTCTGATCTTGAACCCCGTACTCATCGTTGCGGACACTCTTCGGCTCGGTGGTGTGCACAAGGTAGTGGCTCGGTGCATCGTGGTTGTCACAGCTCGTAGTCAAACATGTCGGCGAATAGCCGATCGTTCCGCCCACGGTTGCAGGTGTTTGTTGGCGAACGTCTATATCATCTCAGTCATGCCCTCGAATGTAGCCATGCCGTCACGCTATGTCTTTACTCGAGCACGATGAATAGCGGCTTCTGGGCCGCCAGATCGATGATAGCGGTGCTTTCAGCAGTGTTCGAAGTCGCGTCCCTCAGGTCCTCGTGCGAGGCTTCAGCTGGCGCACGCCGCCGCTTCGTATCGTGGCCGGCTTGCTCCCTCCACCGAGACGAGCCACCAGCGTCATATCATTGTGGTTGGTGTTGTAGTCGTGTCTCTTTCTCATCGACGCACCCGCTCACGCCTTCTCCAGCCTCTTCCGCAGCTCCCTCTCCTTCTGCGAAACCTGCAGCTCCAGCCTCTCAACACTGTACTTCAGCCCCTCTTTCCTTGTGCGTACCGCCCGCGCCTTGAGCGCCCTCTCGCCTGCGAGGCCCTTGCCCTTGCTCGTGCCCGAGAAGCCGCCAGCTGCAGCCCTGGCGCGCGCGCTCCCGCTGCCGTCGTCGGCGGCCATGCGTCCTGCGAGGAGCTCGCTGCGCGCCTTGAGGGTTTCGACGCGGCGCTCGGCGCGGTCGACCTGGGTCTCGGCGCGATCGAGGAGGTGGGCGATGTGCGGGCCGATCTCGTCGCGGAGGGACGCCTCGGCGGCGGCGAGAGAGGGGTGGGGGATCAGCTCGTAGTGGCGGGTCGTGCGGAGGGCGGTTGAGAGACGAGGGAGGTCGGCGGTTGAGGCGCGGAGGGTTGAGACGGAGGAGGTGAGGAAGGCTAGGGAGTGGGTTAGGGAGGAGACGCAGTCGGCGTAAGTTGAGGGTGCGGCCATGGTTGCGCGAGTGTGATTCCTGAAGAATCAATGTCGAGACTTAATACTTTTTGCTCAAGTGGTTCAAAGATATTCGGCTGCAACTGGCTGGGACGGCGTCGGATTGTTTTGCTGCAGTGTAGGTAGTCGTTGTTGACGTTGTTATGTTTTGATGATGCCCCGCGCTGCTGTTCGCAAGACCGACCCCGACCCCCCACCTTGGAATGGCCGATGCCCCCACCGATTACGGTGGAGCTGGGTGTCTAATTCAACCACCACCACATGCCGTCTCAAAAGACTGCCTCGTAGCCTTGTTGAGAAACGCCTACCCTACCTTTAAGTGATGAAGCTCGCATTGCTTTCTTCCATGCGCCGGAGGCTGAGTTGTCTCGTAACTCGACTGGAAATATTTGCGTGACGATCCATGTCACAGCCTGGCACATGTCAGCAGTTCTTTCTTGTCTCTCTCTGCCTGCCTCATCGGATGGTAACACCGCGGGCTTGTTGTCGAAATTCCATAGGCCCGACAGGATACCTTGGATGCCTCTAGGTCCGCCTCACGATAATACGACGCCTTATTCGCTGGCATGTTGCTGACCGGGCTATGCATGCATCCCAGCCTGCTTCAGAATGGGCCAGCTGACCATGCATCCGTAGGCAAGCCAGCACACCCTCACCGGCTGCGGCGTGGCGTGGCTACTCTCTGCCTGCTTCCAATGTGGAGAGACAAGATTCAATGGTACCCGGACACTTATCGGTCTGCGGCTCAAAACGCCTCCTTCGCAGTTGGTCATGAAACGTGCGACAGCAGGAAACATGGTCACTGGCTATCTTGCAGATTGCCTGGCACGCCTGGAGCTGTCTCGTCTGAGTTGGCCAATCAGTCTGCCATATGCCGTGCCGCCGAGGTGGCGCCTCCTCCCAGGTTTTGTCTGCACCGGGATAAATAGGTCGGCTGGATCAGAAAACAGCATGGCCCCCGCACTGCCTCACCCTGACCTACACTGTCTATCGACGCCTCCCCCCCTCAGACCCGCCAGCTGGCTTTCTTGCTTCGCCTCAATCTGTCGCCCGGCCAAAAAGTCCCCCAGAAAGCTTAACAAGCATCGATACTGGAGCAATACGCGATGGCTCGCGTCACCCAGTACGTCCGGCGTTATATGCTTCTCCGTAGCAGGCTCGAAGACTATTTGAACGCAAGGTTCACCGGCGTTACGATCAAGGTGAGTGGATTCCCCCCCAGATGGTCTGAACGTCATTCCTGTGAAGATAACACGTGCGCGTTGTAGGAGGACGACGATGATAACTATGTTGTGGAATTAGATCGGTCCATTACTGATGTACGATAGACCTGGGAGGCTGTCAAAGAGGGCACTTGATGCTTCAACGTACTAACGAGGTATACGCAGAACGAATGGGAAGAAATAGGACGTCTCATGACCCCGAGAGGACCAGAATGATTGCGCAAGTAAAGACTGGAAGTTGCGACAACCGCATGGGCGGGACATCTCGAAACTCTGTTACAAGCTAGGGTTCGGTCATCACTTACTCTCGTGTACTATATTTCCACTTCTTAAGTGCACCGACGTGTTCATTTTCTGTGACTGGAGCCCTTCCGAGGTGAATCGTGGTCAGGGCTTGGTTTCCCACCACGTCTCGAGTCCCCACGCCCCCCCCCCCCAGACCCATGCCACATCGTCGCCGCAGTACGCAATCAATCAATAGTGCATGTGGCAAGCCAAGACCTTTGTATTGCGGCGCAAGACACCTGTTCTATATCTACTTGGTCCAATGATGGTGGCACGAATGGTAGGGGTGAGGGTCTCACGACAGCCACCCTTGTGACCGAGACTGGGAGGCTGAGGCGCTGCCCACCACCTGTCCGTCCTTTATACAGTTCAAATCCACGCCAAATCAAAAGAGAACAGGGCCAAGGCATTCTCCCGACCACCCCTCTACGTTGTTGTGTTACCGCATGGTTATGTTGAAGTTCAGCCGGGTTTCATAGTTGCTGCAGTGACTTTGGACTCGCAAGGCTCGTAAATTGCCTCATACCCGTGAGAGCCTCACCGATCTATTCTATAACGCGGAAACCTAGTCAAAAGCCTTCTTTACTGACGTCGGTTGTCTGAAAATATCAGAATAAAACTCGCCAGGCCCAGTAGTGGTTATGATGTGAGTCACCCCAAAGGCCTGCTTATTGTATCCCAGGTCATCATCTTCACTAGGTCGTTATAAAGCAACGCAAAATGGCGAGTGGAATGTTAGACAGGCTCACTGAAGCCTGCAGCGATCCCAGCAGCTATCCAGAGGGCCTGTTGCGGCAAGTTACGGTCCAACCAGTCCTCAGTGCCCATCGGATCCGACTGAAAAACAATGAGCACCGACTTTTCAACGATACACAATCCCACCTTGTCATTCGAGAAGTAGCAGTAGGTGCGAAAGGTACTCCGGCGTGCAGTTTCTATATCTTTCGATCTGCGACTGACACGTGCCTAGAATACACCAAGACCATCATCAAAGACTTGGCGTCGCTACGGTCGCATTTTGATCCTCATTTGCTGCTGAAGCAGAAAGACGCCCGCAGCTGCCATGTGTAAGATCAACTCATAGACGACATGAGGGAGTAGCAGCAGAAACTTTTACTTACGCCTGTCAGGTTCTTGTCCGCCGAAAGCTCCATAGCACCAACGTACATCACAGCTGCTATGTTCCGATACCTCTGCACCTACTTTCAGATTCCGCCATGCTTCTTAGATCTCTTCCTTTCATTGGGAACGCATACGAACAGTCGCAACTTCCACTCAGTCGGCTTTTTCGAAGATAATCAGTCCAAACCAACCAACGCAGACTCGCATCTCGCGACACCAGAGCTAGGCAGGTCTGGTTGGACCCTGCGCCACTGCTATAAACTGCAAGGCATGGAGTTACCCAAGAACAGCAAAAGATGGACGTTGAGACAAACAATAGCGTATCATTCTTTCGACCTGGAAAATGGCCGATGTTTCTGGTTCACCATCAAAGGTGATATTGCAGTGCGCGAAAGGATTATGGAGGGAGCTAAGAGCTACGACAATTTGCATCCCACAGCTCTTTCGAATCTTCAAGGCGGCTTCAAGGCTTCTCTCGCAACCCATTTGCTACATTTGGAATGGTGCACCGAAGGTTGGAGATGGTACATCGACGAAACCGAGGCTCGGCTTGAGAAGATCTTGAAGAGAGTCAAGTTGGCTCCTGTTGACCAGTCGCGCCGTTCCCCAGGAAGTGCTCGTCAGGCTCCTGCTGCTGCAGTCGTAGCTGTATCATCGCCCAAAAGTCCGCTTCGTCGATCATCAACGTTGTCTCGCGTGGGTACGAAGATCACCCAAACACTGAGGCAAGCCTCCTGGGTGTCGAAAGAACCAGACGATGCACAGATGCATCCCAAGCTCAGACGAGGCAACACCGGTCTGGAGGCGCAAGAGGCCGCAGAAGAATACGATACTCTCGAAAAGAGCTTGGAGAGGATGGAGGAGGTCATGGCGATGTTTTCTCTTTCAGAGTTGCAAAAGCTCACATCGAGCATCTTCGATCTTCAAGAAGCAAAACTCGCGATGAACCTCAACAATGAGGTCATGAAAGGGCTACAGGAAGCCTACGAGTATCTTCTGGCCTCACCGGAATGTCCTGAGGCTATCATCACAGACTGTAGCAAGGATCTCACCAACTTCTTGCGGCGAATCAGAAGTTTTCAAAGGATAATGGTTGTGGAATGTCTTCGTATTGATACGTTGATCAGCCAGCTGAGCGAAGGAAAGCATTTGGTGAGTTGCAGCATACCAGAAGAAAAGTTTCGAAGGTAGCTAACCGATGCTGTAGTACGATGCCATACTTCAATTCCGCAATACTGAAATCAACCACCAAAATGCCGTCAATGCTCGTATCTCGGCATTGAGGGTCGAGAGCGTGACTGACGATATGCACGACATAGCGAAGAAGACAGAGAGAGACACATCATCGATGCATGTGATCAGGTTCTTCACTCTGGTCTTTCTGCCCGGTACCTTTCTCGGTGTAAGACATGCTGTGTCCTGCCTGCGAAAGCCGAGCAAGGACGCTCTAACATTTGATCAGACTTTCTTTAGCACGCCAATCTTCAACGGTGACGAGGACTTTGGAGGGAACGGCTGGAGACTTAATAGTGGGCTGCTTGAGTTATTCTGGACGATATGTGGTCCCATGATGGTATTGACTATCCTTATTTGGTGGCTTTATATGGTCATTGTAGGCCGGCAGGCGAGACAGCGCTTGCAAGCGGAAGTTGAGAGACAGGGACAAGCGGATAACCAGGTGTGACATGAAGAGAAACAAAGATCACATAATGGGGATGTTGGGGGGGTTCATCGAGAAACACAAGGCGGCTGAATAACGAAGACCTACTGTTGATATTCGATGTTGGAGGGGGTGACAAAACGGTGTCTGCGAAATAGTACATGCCCACAATGGTGACCAACATGACGATACTGTCGTCATCAAAATCTCTAATCATCAGTCAAGACGCAAGCTTAGTCGTCGAGTGGCTTTTGCCCAATCCTGAAGCGCTTAAGGGAGTTTGCATGACCAGAAGGTTCTCGAGGTTCTCGGTAACTATTCCCCCCCCAGGCTTGTGGTTCACACGCACTGCCAACAATCTCATGATTCGCGGCAATGGTTCTGTTGGTCTATGAAAAGCCGTGTAGTCGGTTATAATAAGGCTGCGGGTACGGGCCGGGGCTAAGAGCGGTGCTGGGGACAAGGGGCATTCGTTTTCCCCTGTCTAAGTGACTCGAAGTAGAGTAAGGTATCTTACCATACCTTAGGTACGAGAAGCGTGTATCTCAGTATCAGCCACAATGATGTCGCAGTAGGCGAATGCTGCATGCAAACCACTGTCATGATCGGCTCGGAGAATCAAATCAGGCTGTATCACGTCGGCTCAGCCTCTGACACTAAGGTACCTACCTAGATCGTGAGGCTCTGGGAGGTCAGAGCCGCTCCCTTGGCCTTGTTCATGGCCTTGTTGGCGACACGTCCACGGTCCAGCCAGGCGACAGACAGGGTTCAGGACTGCGCAGGTGGCTGCAGGTCATCCCCACCCCTCCTTGTTCGATTGAATCTGTACCCGACATTCGTTCTACCAATTAATCCAATGAAGGCGCCTGTGAGCCTACTGACCGTGCTGGTTGCCTAACATCAAGCCACTCATCAATCTCAATAAGTGTGCGCGGACCATACATGTACACACCATCTGGCCAAGCGGCACACGACTGGTCTGCCCTTCGGTAGGTAGTAAAAAGAGCTGGACCAGCCTGCTCGAGGAGTAGAAAACCATTCAGTACCACCCGGTTCCATTTGGTTGGATTTCTTGACCCGTCATCAACCACAACGCGCCTGCGCCTCTCCTATAACACGGGCTTATGGGCACACAGCTCTAATTTGAAAAGACAACACGCCACCTTTCTTCCACTCTCCACTCTCTTTGCCATCCTGCCATCTAGTGCGGTTTCTCGACCGGCTCTTCCAATTCAAGACCAAGAAAGTTCGAATTGACTGCTTGAAGATTGAACGTTCTCGCTATACGGCGGTTGCGATAGAAGCCTCGAAGTTCTGTGCATCGAGACGATCCGTCACACCCACTCAGCCCCAATTTCAAGCTACCTTGCAATCCCATCAGAAGAGGTGGTTCGCTTTCTCGGCGACTTCCAAAAGCTACGTATAGCAACCTCCTGGAATCTCAGCCTTTCAGGGCCAGTAGCTGCCTGCGCACCTATAAATCATGGTTGAGATGGCCGACAGTTTATCTCGGATACCAAACAACAGTAAGGACGAGCACCTACAGGAATGCTATCATGATTTCCGTCGCTTCCTGGAGAAACACACTGCGAAAGGCCGAAACTGTCTCGAACAAGAGGAAGAGTATGTAGCCCTCGAAGACTTGGAGCAGTACTGGAACTTCGATCAGGTTTCTAGGATCTTGCGGGCCGCTCGCTCAATTCGCTCCACGCCTCCAGCGCTCATGAACAACTCTATCCGCACTTTGTCAATCTTCATCTATATCTCTGAAGGTCATCCAACACATCTGCACTGGCTGAATGACTTTCAGAACCATGATTTGGACGACCATAACTTACCCATCCGGAAAAGACCAAGCGAACTGGGACGGGCGGCAAATGACTTCTGGAATGAGTTCGACAAGCATCAGTGGCGATTTGCGCCCATGAAGCTTGGGCCCAGCCTTTTAAACCGATCGATCGACCCCAAAAGCATTCTACCAGGCTCCCTCTACAAACAACCAAGCAATGAAGACGACCAAGATGGCAGAGCTAAGATCACTCCATCGACCACCTCATGCGGAAGGAATGGCACGAAGCTCATCCCACTGCGGGTTGATGACCCCACAGCTCGATCCTTGAATCTCGCCAAATCGGTATTGTCAGCACGCTCATGAGAAGTGAGGCCAGGCTTTACTGACCAGAATAACAGGCAAGAAACATTGTGATGCTCAAGTCTTACACATCCAAGGAATCCTACAAGAGCGAATTAGACGCATTGTCCCGCCATGACCATGGCCCTCACTCCAGATTCCAGACCACAGCTTATATCCTCAGGTTCTTTGGATCTTTCTGGTACCAAAAGGATCCAAATAGGGACAATACATGTGTCTACAACATCATTCTAGAGTATGCGGATCGTGGTACTCTCAGGGATATTTTCTTGAACAATAGGCCACCACGGAAGTCTGCAGACATTGCAGCCTTTTGGAAGTCAATCTTCAAGTTCCTCATTGGTCTGCGCCAGATTCACTTGGGGTCCATGCATGGTCATGGGAATGAGTTCAACAGGTAAGCCGTGCCCACATCACATTTTTTATCCCTTCTCTCTTGTTCAATCGTACGTTTATCAAATCAGCGAGCTGACGAGCATTGTTCTTGAAGCGTGCATCAAGACCTCAAACCATCCAACATTTTCATCTTCTCGATCGATAACGAACCTGGTCGTTATAACTTCTGTGCAAAGATTGGGGATTTCGACCGCAGTCATACAGCGACTAGTCCTTTCGGCTATTGGAGTGAGACACGCGCCCCGTACCACGGTGGCACAAGCACATACTGTTCGTTTTGCCCCCCATCTTCGTAATGCCTCCGTTTGACATCGCATGGGCCCTGACCTAGATCTTAGGCTCGGCGGATCTATATTTGAGCAGTGAAGTGGCTCATCCTGTGGCATCTGGCACGGATATCTGGGCATCGGCATGCATTCTCCTTGAGGTAGCGGTCTGGATCATTGGCGGAAACGAAGAGCGACAGGATTTTGCTGCTCGGCGCCGGAAGCAAACACCCAGAAGGCACCAAGAGAACGGACGCAGTGACTGTTTCCAGAACGGCGCGCAGCTGCTGGACTGTGTCAAAGATGTTCGCAAGCTCGCCGAGACCGAATGCCGGAAGAACGACAACATCACTTCGAGTGTTGTCGACTACATCCTCGGAGACGTACTCGAAAAAAGCAAGCCAGAGGAATGGCCCAATGCAAGCGAGTTATTGGCCAGCCTCGAGACGAGAGTGGAAGAGAGTAATCCCTCTAGCGGACGAACATCACCCCGGAACATGCCTGAGACACCTCGAAGCAGCCATGGAAAAACGGTGATTCCAGGCGCACTCATCACTCCGGTATCTCCCCCTTCAACAGGTCCCCGCCAAGGCAGGAACATAACCGGTTTTTGTGCGGAACCAATCTCACCAACACCGGACTCCAACAGCAGAGTTTCTGCAGGAGCAGCTGGTCTGACACACGATGATGAGTTTCTGGAATCAAAAGGTGAATTGAAAGGGAAAGGCTTGCAGAATGCATCAGTCACAACCACAGCCAATTATGGTAGCGGCACCCAGAGCTTTCCCATTGCCGGTGTTGAATCACGGCCGAGCCTGCCCCATCACCAAGAATACTCGATATCTAGCTCGGGCCCAGGACATGGGCGATTCGGCTCAATCCATGGGTCAGCCTCGGACGCATTGCCCCCCCCACATAGCCAAGTATCAAAACCAACCAGCCAACGACAGATACAGCCAGCGGCAATATATGGGCAAGCAGAATCAAGCAATGCAAGAAGACGGCAATTACCTGAGGTCTACATTGAACAATTGGAGCAGTACAGACTACACAAAAAGAACGGTCTCAATTACGATCTGCCTGGGAAGTCGGACGCGTTCGATCTTCTGAAAGGACGGGAACACGTGAGTGACCTGTCCATCCAGTGATGATGGTGGACTAGACCAAGTTGACTTTTCGACAGATCTTTCTCATCGACAACGCGAGAACTATGCAATCAAGACGGTCTGCAGTCATCAACTACTTTGAGGCATTGGCCTATGTGCTCAAGGATGCCGACGATAATGGCATAGATGTCATGTTGACGACCAGTCCTTCTAAGGACAGGTTCAACTCTAAATCCACTCACAAGTTGAAAGTGTACGTGGATACGAACTTCAAACACGGCCAACACAATGTGTGCCACATGGAGAGGGCTCTCGACAAGGTCAACCAGTATGTCTTGAACGAAGTTCTTGGATTGAGGGTCAGCAAACTGAGTGGCATGATCCCATTTCCAAGAGCAAAACAGAAGCGGCCGGTGAGCATATTTGTCATGACTGACGGCAAGTGGACGGGGCCTTCTTCCAACCAACAGAGTCCCACGTGCGGCGTGGAAAACTCCGTCAACTTTCTCAAGAGGACGATGAAGGAGCACGGACTTACACGTACCGATGTGACAGTTCAATTCATTCGATTTGGGAATGACAAGGAAGCCATCAAGCGATTGGACCTTTTGGATGGCGATGCGGTAGGAATCGACGGGAAGGAAAGGTACGACGGCAGATTTTCAACGGTCGCCGGGCTTTTCAGCCACCTCCACGTGTCTCGCTCGGAAACGTCTCTGACTGACTGCGCGGCAGGTTTGACATTGTCGATCATAAGGCAAGCACTGATCCGGTGTGGTCGATTCTGATCGGAGCCTTGGATGTAAACAACGACATGGTGCCGAATTCTTGAACAAGAAGGACTGGAGATGTGAGTCAGCATTGGATAAAGCATTGGCGTCATAATATTCAGGGCATATCAGTCCAGCATCTCATTGAGTGAACCATGTTTAGAACCTAAATATACGGAAACTTTGCGTCCAGTCGCATGAGCCTCTTGATATATGTCCATGGTGGGTTTCAGCCTCGCTGACGGATACTCAGTCACGATTTACGGCGCATGGCGGCCTTGGGCTGGGCATCAGTCGGGCCTCAAGCCCTGCCGTCGCCTACGAAACAAGCTCTCGCCCATTTGGCATGTGACATTACGGAGGATAGATAAGAGTTGCATTCAAAAGTAAAAGTTGCTCACCACATTCGGCCTTGTTGAGATCTTCATATTTGTCCGTGCTGGATGCAGATGCCATGTTGCTTCGGGCACCTGATAAACGGAGCATGTCGTCAGCTCTGATATGGAGGTTTGAACCGAACGAATGCTTTCACACCTCATTCGCAATGACCAGGCTCCTTTAACGGCGACTCGGGCCGTGTTATATTATGGTGTCCCAAACTTACCTTACTCGTCGTTATGCTGTCGTGGCGCCAGGCTCGGATAAATTTGGCTCGTAGGATGACTCGCTGTCCCCGTGCCGTCCGCCGAATCCACCTTACTTAAGGTACATTTACCTACCTACCCGTTTACCTACCATACGCAGCTTTATACTTGTAATGCGAAACTTCTTCCATGAAGTCGTGCTGCGCCTGACTGCAGCTATATTAGTCAGAGTATGGTCGCTAACGCTGGCTTCCGACACTACACAGGGCTTGGTGATCTCGTCTTTGTTCCCCCAGGGTTTTAAGGACGTCCTACCATTCGTAGATTCAGACATTTGACGTCACTGTTACAGACTTCAAGGCTCAACCTGTCTCCCAATATTATACCAGACGCGATTCTTTGGCAGGCTTAGCCGTACCGATATCTCAAGCCAAATCGGGCGCGTCTGCAGTGTGAATATTAGACTTGAACGGATCATATTCGCAAGATGCTTTTCTGATGCATCGAATCTACTACCTACCTACTGGTCCGAGCTCTCTGGACAGTAACGATACGCAAGTCAACATGTCATCGACATTAGCGGGCACCAATATTACCTGGCGTAAACTTTCTCGCAACCTCCGGACCTGGGTTGACGACCACATCTACACGGCCAGAATTGCCACGACGAGCCGTCGACCTATATACCCATAGTCCGATAAAGAGATTAATGGACGCGTGAGTCCGTCACAGCGGTTTCTCTGCCTCGCAGCTGCTCGAGATTGACCTCAAAAAGGTCTGACTGAGCCAATTATAATACTTTCTATCCTCGTGAGTGCAGGAGAATATATGTTATGAGCACGGGCGACTACGGGCCAGGGGGGCCGGGACCCTGGGGGTCACCGGCAGACTAAGGGGCCGAGCGTTAGCAGAATTATATATATATAGATACGGCCAGAGGCCTAGATAAGGAGAAGGAGGGCATCGATTATTCTACGTCTCTATAGCTACCTACTAATAGACTCATTACTCGTCCTTTACTTATTACTAAACTACTCCCCTAATATAATAATCGATCTATCCTTTAGAAGGTAACGACCGTTAGATATAATAGTAACTAGAGAGACGCGAAATACTAGAAGCTAGACTATAGTAGGGTACTAAGAGGACGTCGATACTAGGGGTAATACGCTACTAATAGAGTATAGCTAAGTAACCGACTAGGAGGCTATAGTAGATACCCTAATAATAACCGACGAGGAACTGGATAAGTAACTAGAAGAGGAAAGACGGAAATTCGTATATAAGAGGAAGATCGAGGAACTAACTTTACTAAGAAGGGGGGAGGACCCCTCGGCCTAACGGCTAATTAGTAATAGAAGAATAGCCCCTACCCTAAGGATAGCTTATAATAAAGAAAACTATAAGGGTATATCCTTTACTAAGATCTAGCTACTACTTATCTATTATAAGGGAGCTAGCTAGGTAGAGCTTAACTCGTTCTTATTTAGTCTAAATATAAGGTTCTAAATTAATAATAAGAGCTTTCGGAGAAATATCGATAAAGTAATATATATAAGTAGCTACCTTATAAATAACCTATAGCGGAAATAGACGGTAAACGTATAGATAAGCTATAACTTAATTTACGATATTACCTAGAAAGTAATAGAGACCTAGCTATAGGAAGACGCGGACGATAATAATACCCGAGTACTCTAAACTATTATTAAACTATATAGCTATAACTAACGTTTCTAAAACTCTAGGTAGAAGTATTAGGACTTCGCGGACGCGTACGATAGCCTAGAGGCAGAGCTACTAGAGCCCTTACTATAGATCTATAGGGTTACCCTACTCCTCGCTAAGTTAGACCTAGACCTCGTTTAGTAGATTATAGCTTAAGGTATTCCCCGTATAAGAATAGAACTAAATAGCGCTGCGAAACGAGCTAAGACCCTACTACGGACGAAACGGACCCTAAAATAACCCTAGTACGCGAATAATTAGGAATAGATAAGGAGATAGTCCGAGTACTTAGTAATACGCTAGGAACGTACCCCCGACGCGTATATAGATACCTACTAGCGAGGAAGTAGGGGATAAAGCGCGGAATAGAAAGTACCTAAGATACGGCTATAGTCCCTAAAGATATAGCTAAAGTCCCTAATAGTAGATTAATAGTAAACTACTAGGAGGTTAGGAAGCCTAGAAAACGTCTAATACTATACCTATAATAGGTTTAGCTACTACGTAAGTAATTACTTAGAAGCGGCCTATACTTTATATAGCGAATAGGGATATACGTTTAAGGGCTATTAAAAAAACTCGAGGACGAACTAGGAGCTAATTAGTAGTAGGCTACTAATAGATAATAACTAGGAATAGGATAAGTAGTTATAACTATTATAAAGAAGATTCGAAATAAAGATTAAGATACGGCTAAATAACTAATAGGTTATAGTAGAAGTAATACTAAATAACGGAGTAGACGTAAATATTATAAGTAGCGACCTACTAAGGAGGTTAGGAATATAGCTCGTACTAAATAAGGAATCTTTAGCTACCCCCCTAAGTAACGAGCGGATCCTAACTTTTAGTATAAGGAAGCTTATTTATAGGGTTACTAATAACCCTAGGATTACGAGGATCTAGTCCTCCGAGTATAAAGTAGTAGACGAGATCCGGAACGGCTATAATATTATACTAAGTAATTCTTAGCTAACTTAGACGAACCCTATAAAAGACTAGTAGTCGAGGTACTAGAGGTACTTACTATAGAGAGAAGATATTAAGATCGTAGTATTAAGGAAGGAAATTAGGAAAGTAATAGAGGAGACGGATATAATTATAATAATTATCCCGGAAAACGTCTAAATACTACTACGGGGGGTATAGTAGGATAACTACTATAGAGATAAAGCTATAACCTTATAAATCCTATAATAGTTCTAAGAATTTAGAGACGTATTCGATATAGAGAGAGCTACTACCCTACTATAGTACTACGAGTAGGACTATGCTATCGACGTAGAAGAAGGGAAGAGAGTTCTATTCGGGCCTATCTACGTACTCGTAGAAGAGGAACTTAAAGTACTCCGGGAATATATTAACAACTTACTAAAGAAGGGATAGATTAGGCCCTCTACTAGCCTAGCTAGAGCCCTAGTACTATTCGTCCTAAAGAAAGGTAGTAAACTTAGGATATATATAGACTATAGAGTATTAAATAAAGTTATAAAAAAGGATTATATAGTACTCTTACTTATCTATAAGATACTCGATAGGCTATCTATAGCTAGGCTCTTTACGAAGCTCGACCTTAAAGACGTATACTACCGCCTTAGGATTAGGGCTAGAGACGAATAGAAGACTACCTTTAAGACGAAGTACGGATACTTCGAGTACTTAGTTATACTATTTAGACTCGTAAACGTACTAGCTACCTTCTAGGCGTATATTAATAAAGTACTAGCAGGCCTTATAGATATAATTTACGTAATCTATATAGACGATATCCTAATATACTCGAAAATAATAATAGAATACTAGAAGAATACTAGAGCCGTACTATAGAGACTTAGAGAATAGGGGTTATACGTAAACCTAGATAAGTACGCCTTTAATATAACTATAGTAGAGTTCCTAGGGTTTATAATATCCCTAGTAGGACTCTCGATTACGGACGAAAGAATTACTATAGTACGAGACTAGCCGATACCTAAGATACTTAAGGAACTATAGGGTTTCCTTAGATTTATAGGGTTCTATAAGTACTTCGTAAAGAACTACTTAAAGATCGTAGTATCCTTTACTAATAGAAGTAACTATAACCCTATAATACCCCTACTATTAACGACGAAGGAGATTACGGTATTTAAGAAACTAAAAATTATCTTTATAAGAGTACTAGTACTACGCTACTTCGATCTATTACTTAGAACCCGAGTCGAGCTAGACGCTTTAAGCTTTGCGATCGGATCTATTATCTCCTAGCTAGAAGAGGATAGCTAGAGACTAGTTACCTTCTTCTCGAGGAAGCTCTAGGGGGTAGAACTAAGATATAATACCCTAGAAGTAGAAATAATAGCGATTATAGAATTATTTAGAACGTAGAAGTAGTACTTAGCGTATAATAGAAATACTATAGAAGTACTAACTAATTACCTAAACTATAAGTACCTCCTAGATAAACCGAAGATATTAGGAAGATAAGCTAGATAGCTATAAGCCCTAGTAGAGTTTAACTTTAGAATCGACTTTAGAGCTAGTAGTAGGAACCTAGTAGACGGCCTATTACGGCGACTAGACTATAAGCCGTAAAAAGGAGAGTAAGACGAGGCTCGAGCTAGATATCTACTATCGTAGTTACGACGGTTTAGTAACCTTATTAGTATAGTTACGGGGTACTACTAGTAGGGAGATAACTAGCTACTATAAAAGGTTATCTAGGACGAATAACGAAGAGATAAATTCTATTTATTAGGGAAATAGAGGGGGAAGAAGGACTAGGAGGATACGGATAGGCTACTATAGTACTAAGGGAAGGTATTTATACTATAGAATAACGACCTAAGGAAGGAAATCTTATAATAAGTATACGATAGCCTAATAGTAGGGTATTAGGGATATAGAAAGACGATTATACGACTACGAAATACTTACTTCTAGAATAACTTATTAAAAGATATTAGAACTTATATCCCGACCTACCTAACCTACTAAATTACGAAACTACGATAATAGAAGCCCTATAGTACCCTCGCTAGTCTACTACTACTAGGCGGGCCGTTCTAAGAGCTCTCTATAGACTTTATAACGGGCCTCCTACTAATAGTAAAGTAAGACTCTATACTTATTATAGTAGACCGATTTACGAAATATATATAGTACTTCCCCGTAAGTAGTAGACTTATAGTAGAGGGTCTCGTAATAACCTTATAGGATAACGTCTTTAAGATATACGGGCTCCCTAGAGGAATAGTATCGGATAAAGGATCCCTCTTTATAAGTAAGTTCTAGATAATACTTTATAGACGGATAGGGATAGAGAGACGCCTATCTATAGCGTTTTACCTATAGATAGACGGTTAGACGGAACGATAGAACTAGAACCTCGAATACTACCTTAGAACGTTCTATAATACGGAATAGTCGAACTAGGCCTAGCTACTCCTATTAATAGAATTCGTATATAATATATCGTTCTATTCGACTATCTAATAGTCCCTAGCGGAAGCCCTAATAGGGTATACCCTAGCTAGTCCTAGTAACTTATTACGATATTAGTAATACTAGGGAAATATAGTCGTAGTAGAAGAACGTAGTATAGAATAGGAGGGGAATAGGAGAAGGATACGAGATCTACTATAGGAATATAGTAGATAATAAGCTAGATACTATAATAAGAACTATAAACTAAAGTAGTATAAAAAAGGTAATATAGTCTTACTATTAGTAAAAACGGTTAAATAGTAGTAACTAAGTAGGAAGCTATTAGATAAGTACCTAGGACTATTTAAGATTATTAGGAAAGTCGGGGACTATAGCCTCGTATATAGGCTATAGCTGCCTACTAGCTATAGAATCTACGATATCTTCTACGTATCCTACTTAGAAGACTAGAAGCCGTAGCTATAAGAGCCGATACTAAACCTATAAATAATAGAAGTTAACCTAATTATAGAGATAGAAGATATATACTTAGTATAGGAGATCGTAGCTTATAAGGGGCCGCTATATAATAGATAGTACTTTATTAGGTAGGCTAGTTACTCTAAGAGCGAAAATTCGTAGGAGCTAGCTAGAAATATCGCGGACGACGTAATTAATAGCTACTATAAGGAGTAAAATAGATAGAAGGATTATAATAGCGGGTTACTAGGAGAGTAGTAGCGGATAGTTATAGGGTATTAACGGGGGACTAGCCCCCGCTCTACTAGAAGCTAAGTAAAAGTAAAGTAATAAAAAAAAAAAGAAAATAGATAGTAGACTACTAGTAGGCTAGTAGTAGCGGTAGCGGGAGTATATAGTATAATTTACTTATCCTAGCTATCCTAGCTATCTAGGCTATCCTTACCCTTAAGGCTATTACTACTAATAGTATTATCCTCTACCTCCTCTTTATTAGTAAGGGTATTACGGTTCTATAATAGGTTAGTAGCGGATTACTAGCGGACTACTAAGAAAAGACTTACGACGAGGTTATAGCTCTTACGGACTTCGGAGAGTATAGTAAAAATATTACCGACCCTATTAGTAATCTACTATAAGGCAGCGGCAGAGGCCTTAACGGCCTAGGCGGAGCGCTCGGCGGCCTAGGCGAGGCGCTCTATAGTAGCTAGGCGGCGAGCTTAGTATTACTCGGCGTCCTCCTTCTCCGAGGCGGCTCGTTTCTTAGTACTAGCGGCCTTATCGTTCTTACCCCGCTAGAGGGCCTTAGCGGCGTCGGCCCTAGCCCTATTAAGGTTAGCCTATAGGGGATTAGTAGTAGACTACTAGGAGATAACGAAGGAAGATATACTTTAAAGTTACTAGTATAGCCGTTAGCGGCTACGGCCTTTACGGCTAGTTAAAGAGCCCGAAAGACGGGCTAGTCCTTAATAGGGGGCTATAGTAGGTTAGCTATAGACTATTAAGGGGGTACTAGAGGTACTTATAGGGATATACGCTTTCCCTTTCTAGGAAATATTATAGTACGAGTATTTAGTAGAGGCGGCTATTTATAGTTAGTAGGGTACGGGGGGGGTACTAGTAGACTGCCTAGAGACTTATATCCGTCGTTCTCGTAGTAGGGGTAGTCCCGGGCGCTAGTCGCGACCTACTACTTAGCTATATAGTCCGTATAGCGGAGGTATAGTATACCTCTAGTAGTATAGGGCGTATTAGCAGTATTACAGGTAGGGTTCCGGATAAGGGGAGCTATAGTTCTATAGCGGATTAGCGGCGAGCTACTAGGGGATTACTAGTAGACTACTTACGAGAGAGAGGGTATATAATTAAGTTTAACGAACTATAGTAATATTAGTAATATTAGTACCTAGACTACTACTAGACTATAGTAGACTTATAGGACTCTTAGACTAAGGCCGAGATAAGCCTAGGGAAGAGCTACTTACTATTATTATTATTATTATTATTAAAGAAAAAGAGAATAGGAGACTCGGAGACTAGAAGAGGCTATTAGATATACGGGAGGGCTATAACTATATAAAATAGAATAATACGCTATTTCTTATTATAATTTTAAGATAAATAGGAGTAGCGACCTATATAATAACTATAGAGAGCTCTAATAGTAACTATAAGAACCCTCTAGTAGACTACTAGAAGATATAACTACTAAATAACGACCTAGAATAAAGAAAGAACGTAGAATTAGAAATAGAAAGAGTAAAGATACCCGTAGTAGACTAATAGTAGAACCCCTAGGAGCAGCCGAGGACTAAGGCGTACTTAGTAGACTAAGAAAGAAGACTAGAATAGATAATAAAGATAATAGATAATAAGACTAATAGAATAATAGAATAGTAGATATCCGTAGTAGACCGATAGCAGAACCCCTAGGGACAGCCGAGTACTAAGGCGCACCTAGTAGACTAAGAAAGAAGACTAAAATAGATAATAAAGATAATAGATAATAAGAATAATAGAATAGTAGAATAATAGAATAATAGAATAACGGAATAGTAGTAGCTAGTCAGGGCTATAGGCACTATATAGTAGGCTATAAGGAGAGGAAACTACTAAAGGCTATTACTTCGAGACGAAGTAATAAGAGAGGAGGGCCGTTATATTATAAGTACGGGCGACTACGGGCCAGGGGGGCCGGGACCCTAGGGGTTACTAGCAGACTAAGGGGCCGAGCGTTAGCAGAATTATATATATATAGATGCGGCCGGAGGCCTAGATAAGGAGAAGGAGGGCATCGATTATTCTACGTCTCTATAGCTACCTACTAATAGACTCATTGCTCGTCCTTCACTCATTGCCAAACCACTCCCCTGATAATATACATCGAGTAAGCGATCTCAAGATCCGCAAACTGTCGGCATTAAAGCCGAAAGCTTATATTACCTGCTATTATATTTAGAAGCTGATCCTCTGCTCTATAATCGAGGATATTTTGAATAAGGAGCTTGCTCGAATATTTAGCATTAACATCCTCTCCTATTATGAGACAGACAAGATAACCTTTCCTCCAGGTTTCAGCCATACATCCAACTTTGCCCTTGTTTTAGAAAGATTCCAGGGTCTCTCAGAGATCGGACACAGATGGGTGCCGTCATCTTTGGGTGTGTTGATTGAGGCTTGCAGGCAAGCCCATGGCACCGAAAACTCAGGCTTCAGATTTCTCTTTCCCAGAGATTCTCACGAAATGCAAATGTTCGACTGGATGCTTATGCAGTTGCTCTTTCTACGGAGCCTCTTTGCAACGTAGGTTTATCGGATCAAGCTTCGCAAGCGGGCTTCCCGCCATGATGACGCAGCTATGGAGCTCTACTCAGTATTGTGTCCGCGGCTGATATATTGAAGCTCGCACAGGCATCCTTCGGTGCCTTGTTCGAGAATTGGTTCTATGCGCAGCTTCGTCTTTGCAGCATTGAACGGAATTCTCGCGTAGAGAACTTGGGCATGGACTCCGCGCCGATCCTTGTGGGACATGGACATGACTATACTTTGCACGTTTGCATCTTCCCAATCTTCGCTTTACACACCACACTAAATTGTATGCTGCCAGGGACTCTAGTAATAGTTACTCGGTAGACAATGGCCACAGAGTGAAACTCGCGGCCCATTTGATCAACGGGCTGACACAAATTTCATAGAACACGACAGAGGGTTGCACATTGGCGTAAGGAAACAAAAGACACGAACCTGACACTCAAAGTGCGTGAGCTTGAGCTCGGACAATTCAGTGCTCTATGTCGAGTAGCTGCAATGCTCTCGCAGGTGCCAGGCAGGCGGCCGCGGAGCGGCGTTCCATTGTGTTTGTGGGCTTGGCTCGCGGGGAGTATCTTGGTGTCAAACCATGCTGGAGAATCTGAACGAAGGTCAAAGGGGCCACAGGAAGGACTTAGATGGCGTTTGGAGTTGATGCGATGTTAGCCGAGCGGGGGCCGTTACCAGCTGCGTGCGGCTTCTTGGCGCTGAGGGTTGGTATTCATTGTCAACAGATGAAGCCGACGGATATAACGTATCTTTTAAGAAATCAAGTCGCCCTGCTCTTTGTACGAGCAACGACGAAGACCGCTCTCACAACGCCTGACCTGGCGAACCAGTCAAACAACCTTCCAGCCAGCTTGAACCCCCCCAGCGAAACGCCATACTCCCCCAACCGCCGTTCCTGATCATCCAAGAACCTGACGAGCCCAGAGAACACATGCTCCGTGATGTCCTTGATCTCAATCATCCCCCTATCATACCCACACCCAACCAGCTGCTCCCGATACTCCTCCTCCACCAGAAACGTCCCCACCGGACACCCCATCATGACAGCCACAGCCCTCAGCACAACCCTCTCCTTCCAGGTCGCCCCCTCGCTCAGCAGCAAATCAAACGCCGCAACCTGCGCGCCCAGCTCTCTCGCCGCAAACTCAAACACCGGCCTCCTCGAAGGCGAGAAATGGTAAAGACAATCCAGCGCAATGAGCCATCGTTCCGTGAACCGCTCGTCAGCGAGAGCCTGCACCGCCCCGGCGACGGGCGTGCTCCACGTCTCGGGCCGCGCGGCATCGGCGCGGAAAAGCTTGAATGCGTCGGCGCGGATGTCAAGTTCCGATGACGAGGAGGCGGCGACTTCCCGACAGATCTTCCGCGAGGCGCTCTGCACTTGGGCCTCGTTGAGAGTCAGCCCGACGTAGCGGAAGTCGGACCACTGGGCTGGGGCGGTCAGGCGGGCGAGGTGCCAGGTCTGGTCGCCGCAGCCGAAGCCGAGGTCGAGGATGGCGAGGGCGCCAGGGCGGGAGGTAATTTGTGATTTGGGGGTTAGGAGGCCGGCAGTGGTGAGGAGCTGTTTTAGTAGGGCGAGGGCTGCTTCGTCAAAGTGCTCGATTGGATTGTTGTCGTCGTCGCGCCTGGGATTGTGAGCAAGACGTGAAATTGGGGGATGGGGAAGGCGTACCAGTAGCCGACGTTCATCCACATTGAGCTGAGTGGTGTTCTGATGTTGAGCTTCCAGTGGCCGAGACCATAGTGGTCGGTTATTCGCAGGGCGGTGATGCCGAGGACAAAGGCCAGGAGGACAGCGAAGATGAGACCGCCGATGAAGCCGGTCATGAAGTCCCGGGAAACCAGAGACCGGTCGGTGTCCATTTCAGCCGGAGTGCTCATTGCTATTGTAGCCGAAGCCCCATGATCCGGCAAGCCAAAGGATTTCAGGTTGATTTGTAGCACGTTTGGAGTCTGAGCATGAAAACCTGTGTACCTGCCTACAGTAGGTGCCTTATCACTTTACTTGCCTTGCTTACCTAAGATATCTGGGTAGGTAGGTACTCAGAGTGAAGTGCGGAAATGTCGTTGGTGCAAGATAGGTATGGTCGCTGTGCTAGTCAGTAACGCTAACCTATGACGGCCTAGCGTGATAGATGGGCACCCGGCCAAGCCCGTCCTCCCTCCCGCCAGTCTGTAAGCCAGCCACAACCCCGCTCCTTCAAGCGACTTGCCGTATTGTCACACTCTCACTCCCCTGAAACCCACCACAACGTACCTGTACCTAGGTAAGGTAAGGTAGATAGATGCCCTTTGTGTATTTGGCGAAAGGCCAGGAAAAGCGATAAAAAGAGGCGAGAAGCAACATCCTACATCAGAACAGAATCATACGCTTCTTCAACACTTAACACTGCTGTCCCCTGTTTGAGCCGGGCAGTCATCCGCTCGGGCAGCCAAGCCCCTGTGGCATCATGCATATGTGATGTGGTGGCCCCCTCCCACCTCCTGGTCTCCGACGAGACACTTTATGTCGATGATTGGACCGGGAAGCGCTGTATCAAGACGTCAACGTGCCATATGAACACGCATAAATACCCCGTCCGAGGCCGCTACGGCCGATCAAGGAGGAGGAACCGCTCGCTAACCGTTTCTGCTTGTCCTTGGTTTCACCTTTTGAGCTCTTCCATTCATCTGTCTTCGGGTCACCACGATGGTTGTCAAGATATCTTCATTCTGTCAACGTTCGTGAGAAGCGCAAAGGAAAAAGGACACACCATCTGCCGAATTTTTTATTTTTAAAAAAAGCGGCAGATTAGCCTCACAGCAACCCAACAAGCCCGGCGCATGTTCGCCTCGTGAAGCTTCCATCCCCCGAGCAGAAGGAGGGAAAAAGAAACCCCAAATTAAACCATAGCCACCAACAGCATCCCGCCCACGGGGAGCAACACACGATGAACATCCTAACCTGGTGGAGCCAACCCCTCGGCACCCGCGCCTTCCTCGTCCTCCAGCGCACCCAGCACTTCTACAACACCTTCATCATCCTCGCCGCCCTCGTCGCCGCCCTCGCCGTCGGCGCCTTGACCTTCCCCGAGTTCCACCCCACGCGCTCAGCCTTCGACCACGTCGCCGAGGGCTTCTTCACGAGCTCCGCCATCACGGCCGTCGTGTCGGCCGTCGTCGCCATCATGCTGCACTTCATGTTCCAGGGCGTAGAGCGCGCGTCGCGTTTGGATCTCGCCGTCTCCTGGGCGCCGCTCGTGCTGCTCGACTTCTCCATCGTCGAGTTCCTCCTCGGCATGGCGTGCTGGTACGCCGGGAAGAATGTGTCGTGGAGGGGGGTTGTCATGGCGGTGCAGACGGCTGGGCTGCTGGCATACACCCTTACCGTGTCGGCATGGGTGTACTTTGCCCTGAGCCGGAAGGGGGGTCTGGGTAAGGACGAGAGGCTTGCTGGTGACGCTCAGAGGCACATGTCTTATTGAGGACGCTGTCGCTGACTTGGTGTATCTACGAGAAGGCGCCTCTTAGGTTTTGTTTTGGGAGTTTGAGGGTGGGAGCATCTCGGGGCCTTTAGGATAGGCGGGATTCGGGCCATGTCGGCTGGCTCTTGGGATTTTGCCAGGTCTGACTCGAAGGAGGGAAGCCCGAGGGTGTCAGTGGCAGACTCCGCCAGAACTGTAATGGTGATGAAGTCATGGGGCAGGGTTGAAGAGTATTAACGTGTTGGATGCCGGAATACATACGCCTTTGTTAGTTGGTATCTCTGTGGGTGCAATTCTATATGGCATGAATCGCAGGCGACAATCGCTTCTGGACAGGAATCACGCTTCGCCCAAAACCTGCCAAACAGCAAAGCTGACCCAACAGAAGATGACATCCCATCCAAAGTGGCTGACGGAGGGGTGTTCATGCAGCGCCTCCAGCACAAGCCCCAAGTCACTCCCTTCCCCGAGGACCTTCATCGTGCCCGTCGCAAGCAGCGCCGCAAGGTTGGCGATGCGCAGGTACCAGATGGGCTGGTTCAGAAGCGGCGCGGGGACCTCCCTGCGCAGCATCTTGTTGATGAGCAGCGGCGCAAAGGCAAGCAGGTGAACTGCCAGGAGGACGCGCATGAAGGTCGGTGTGCCGAACTTGTCGGGGACGGAGACGGCGCAGCCGACGCTCAGGCCGAGTGCGATTTGATACCAGAAGGGGGCCATGGCCAGGGTGAGGGCCATTTCGGGCTGGCGCTTTTTTGGCTCGGGATCGTCTTCGTCGTCGACCTCGGAGTCCTCGGCATCTGAGAGCTTCTCCTTGGGCTTCTTAGCCTCGGGGAATGCTGCGGGGGCCACGACGTCGTGCGCTAGAATGGCGAGAAAGAAGAGATTTGAAGCAAAGGATATGGCGACCATCTGGCCGAGGAGCATGAACGCCCACATGTGGGGGATTCTCCTCTTCTTGGCTGGAGGTTGTCAGGGAAACTCAAATGCTCAGATGATGGGGTGAGGTGACTATAGACTGACCCTGCACGGCGAGCATGACACTCCAATTGGCACAGAAGCCAAAAATCTGAATGGACCACCAGGCCCTAGCTGGTGTCTCAAAGGTCGAGGCCCAGGCCTGTTTGAAGAGGGAGGTCTCACGAAGCCACTGTCCGAGATACAGCTTGCCGCTATTGCCGGGGCGCAGGAGGCGGCGGGACTTCCATGCGGCGTAGGACCACTCGAAGAAGCGAAAAATGTGATACCAGGTGATGGCGAGGCTCATGACAGCCAGCAGAGTGAAGACGGCGAAGGCGAACGGGCGACGGGAGGTGCCCTCGGTGCTGCGTTTGGCGATTCCCTTGCGGACTATGCGGGTGCAGCTGACGGTCAATGTGGCGGCGAGGGCCATGTAGCCGGCCAGAATGGCAATGGGGCGGACATCAGAAGGGGCCTCCATGGTGGGTGGGCTGGTACCGGATGGTGGTGGATTTGACGATGCCTAGTATTTGATACTTGATGCAAAGGATCAAATGGGATGGAGTCCCGATATCTGGACAGACGAGCTGGACACGATCTCGACAGGAGGTGAGACAGGATCCTCACCTACCAGATGGCGGGAGAGTGTCAGCAGCTGTTGACAGTTGGGTGTAGTGCAAGGTAGGTAGGTAGTGCCTAAGGTACCTACCTACCTTATTAGAATTCAATGCCGGGCAGGCACATCGGGACCCCTGACGCCAAGGAATTGTGGATTCTGTAACAAAGTTTGCGACCCAATGCCCCTGCCACACTGTCACCCCCCTTTGTCTCTAGTCCGTCGCACTTGCCCGTCATTAGTGGCTCTTGCCTGTCTCTGGTGGCTCTTGCCTCACTCCAGTCGGCGCAACTTTTGACCCAGGTCCCGATCCGAAGACCCTGGGACTACCCCCAAAAGCCCCAACCCACGACCAATTTGGTTGCCATCGTTGAAGGAGCCGACGACTCGCACCTCGGCACATGGCAAATTTGATGGGCATACGTTCGTACCCTCGGTTTCCTTCCATTATCAAAGCAAAGGCACGGGGACTAATTACCCCGGAACATCCATCTCCAGATACCTGACCGTACATCATGATGGACGTTCATCACCAACAACATCTCGCCAGTCGGTGAAGCTGTCGTTACTGGCCTCTTCGTGTCTCAGCGACGACCACACGCGATCAGAATTAATCTCATTTCTCAACTTGCTTGACGCTGAAGCCCACATACCCGTAGTGCGTGGTGGACTCACCTGACACTTTACGACCTTCATACCACCTTGACCCGACACTCTGGTAGGGTGACGACCAACAAAGAACAACGGCAAAAAGTCAACACCACACTCCAACATTACACAGCATGCATCGACGGGCCGAACCAGGTGCCACCAACGGCACTCAAATTCAAATCCGCGTCGCTATCATTGGCACTGGTCTCGCCGGATTGACCACTGCTCACCTCCTGCACAATGACGACCAAAACCGCTATGCAGTGACTCTCTTCGAACAGGCACTTTCAACTCCCCCCAGCCCCCCGTATGCTGTGCTCTCAGACTAATTGATCCCCAGGCCGAGGGCCTCTCGTTCGACTCGGCCTCCGTCGCCGTCCGCAACGAAGCCTCCTCCACCGTTGAGCGCATCGACCTCCCCATGCGCGCCAGCGCAGGCGGCTACTACGCCAACCTCATGCGCATGTACGCCCACCTCGGCGTCCCGCTGCACCCCATCCGCTTCCTCTTCGTTTTCGCCCGCGCCCTAGCCGGCTCGTCCTCCGCCGCCGCCGTCGCACCCCCAGACGAACAGCCCGTCGGCGCCGCCCCAGGCACCTACTTCGTCCACGCCTCAAACCTCCACCAGACGCCTCCTCCATGGCCCGCCGAGCGCAGTATCCCCCGCCACCTCCTCGAGATTCTATTTCTCGTCATCTCCCAAGTCTGGTTCTTCCTCGCCTGCTTCCTCGTACAGCCAAAGGCCGAATCCCTCGACGACTACCTGAAGAGGATATGGCTCCCCCGCCGCTACGTAACCCACTATCTCCTCCCCCTCATGAGCAGCGTCTCAACCTGCTCCCACGACGACATGCTCGCCTTCCCCGCCAGCGACGTCGTCAGCTACAAGCGCCGCTCGCACGGCCAGCAGCACTATGCCGTCTGCGGCGGCGTCAGCCAGGTGCAGGGGCGGCTCGTCGGGGGTGTCGATGACGTGAGGCTCTCGACGAGAGTGCTTGGCGTTGAGCCGAGCGCCGGGCGCGGGGTCGTCATTAGTTCGCAGAGGAAGGGCAGTGATGAGGTTGAGGACGAGACGTTTGATCGGGTCGTGCTTGCTGTTTCGCCGGATGTGGCGGGGAGGTTGTTCAAGCCCCTGAGGGCTGCGGTGGAAAGGATTCCCGTCAGGCAGGTTGAGAGCTCCATTCTCACGCACGCGCGCCAGGGGTCGTCGGCTGCACATACTGTCGTTGACGGGTATCAGGGCGTCAAGGGGTGCATGCATCATGACGACGGGGAGAGGTCGCCGTCGCAGGTCATCACATTCAGGACGTCGTTCAGCAAGATGGACACCGACTCCGAGGCGCTGCACGCCATGCCGAGCGGAGTCGTCGTCAGCACGTGTCCGCTCGACCCGGCGGCTCATGCTAAACGCGTGCTGCACACGGCGAGATTCACAAGGACGTTGAGGACGACGGAGAGCCGAGCTGTTGTGGAGCAGATCATGGGAAGATCACGAATGCTGGGCAAGAAGACGGCTGAAGGTGGAACGCCGTCATGGGTCAGCGGAGAGGATAACGTATGGCTGGCCGGGGCGTGGTGCTGGGACGGCATGGTGTTACTCGAGGGCTGCGTCGTGTCTGCCATGGCTATTGCCGAGGATTTGGGTGTTAGGATTCCGTGGTGACAGCATTTGCATGAAGAGCCCAGTAGTAGCATATGAGCGTAGAAGCGTAGTAATTACAACATGGTCATTCTTTGCAGCCATTGTCCTGCACATGAGCATAAGATGCATCCAAAGCCTCAGAGAATGGCAATAGCATTTGCCGGACTAGCCACACCCCCTGGGATCTACACAAAAGTCAGCAATATTACCACCGCCAGACAGTCAACTCACCTTCAAAGGCGCACTCGTCAGGAAGAAAGTCCATCGTCCCCGCTCAGCGCACTTCTCCGCCAACTCCTCCAGATCAAAAAGCTCCCCGATCGGCATCCCCCACCCGGCCAACGCCCACTGATGCACGCTCACATCCGGCTCATTATACCCCCCCGTCGCGGGACCCCTCTCGAACCCCGCCGCGTCCGACGCAACGGCCGCGAACCCGCTATCCCAAAGCCACCTCAGCGATTCGCGCGTCGCCTCGAGGCCAAGGAGACCCCCCGGCTTCCGGTCGGGGAAGGCGCGCTGCTCGTCGGCGGATAGGACGTTGTAGGCTGCTGAGAAGCCGACGCGGAGGAAGAGGATGTCGCCCTGGCGGGGTTGGAGGGCCGTTTCGCGGAGGATGGTCTGGATGTCTGCGAGGCGGACGGCGTTGGTCTCGAATGGGGAGAGGGTGTTGCCTGTGCGGAGGGACCAGGCGTACCAGTCTATGAGGATGCCGCGGCCAATGATGCCGCCTTTGTTGGCCCAGGCTTGGGAGGTGAGCTTTTTGCTGTAAGGCTGGGGATGCATAGGGTCATACCGTGGATGCCAAGGGTCGAGGAGCCGTTTTCGAAGTCTCCCTGGGTGTGACCTTTGTAGAATTGCTTGGTTCGTTGGTAGCCTTGCTATTGTCAGCGCCGGCACAGCGAAGGCCAGAGGTGAGCCTACCGTAGTGCCTGAATCCGTCCCATTGGGTGCTGCTCTGCGTGTTGAGCTCAATGGCGTCGTCGTTCATAGTCATGGGCGCTCGGTTCAACAAGTGGTGCTTGAACCGCTGACGTTCGAACGTGGGAAACGAAGGCTTATCGAGTGGCCAGTCGAGCGATATCCGGATGCCCTCTTTGATCTCTGCAGCTGCCATCGTGACGGTCTCGGGGGTGATGAGGTTGAGCATGCCGAGTTCGTCGTCATCCCCCCAGAGACCCCAGGCATTGCCCGGCGGGCCAGACTTGTCGAGAGGCAGCTCATCAAATGACGGGAGCTGTATAGGCGTCATTTTGCTTGGTGGAATGCTTTCGAAAGAAGGATGAACGCTTTGGTGATCGGTCGAGATGGTCAAGAGCTGAACTCCAAACTCATACACAGCACATGCGTCACCGGGCCATCTTCAACCCCGGCAATAGCCCAAGACGCCGTGCAAGCCAGCCCTATCGCGGAGCAATT
The DNA here is from genome assembly GCA_002851675.1 of Verticillium nubilum. NCBI lineage: Eukaryota > Fungi > Ascomycota > Sordariomycetes > Glomerellales > Plectosphaerellaceae > Verticillium > Verticillium nubilum. The sequence goes on along the minus strand of NMXI01000040.1, from coordinate 94,980 downwards.
GATCAGCAGGGCCATCTTGGAAGAGTCTTGTTCCAACCGCGGTAGAGACAAGCCGGATTTCGGCAGGGAACACGGGGGCCATTGGCTAAGAGGCCGAAGGAGCCCCCACGATCGACACCGCTCCAACGCCTCGTCCACGTGCAGAACCCCGGACCCCAGCTTCGCTCCCCGGATTCGGACGATCCTGCGCGGGGCGGATAAGTGATTATACGAATAGGGCCTTGGAGGACTTGAAGTCAGGTTTCTTCAGTAAAGTTGTGCTTTTATTTTGACGCTTAACCGCTGTTCGTGGGGAAGATGATGGGGTTGGACCCGGGAAAACGGTTACCGGGATTCTGAAGGGGTGACAGATGCAACCATAAAGGCTTCTTTGAGCCGCTGACATCTTGTCGTAAGGGCGACGTTGTGCCTATAATCGTCTTCCGCAAATTGTCTGTGCTGTCGCTGTGACCCGTCAAAATGCGCAATCCTTTTGCACTCAAGGAGAAGGCTGGGGACGAGGCACCCCCCGAGATCTATGGCTTCCGTCCGTACCTGCTAGCCTTTTCGGCCTCATGGGCTTGTAAGTGAAAATTCCTGAGGTCGTAATGAAGAGTCGCTAACGATACAGCCGCCATGTACGGCTATGACAGCGCCTTCATCGGCGGCACCCTCTCGCTGCCGTCCTTCCGGCGGACCTTTCATCTCGATGAAGTCTCTGACGCCGCTCGCGCCGACTTGTCGTCGAACATTGTGTCGACGTTCCAGGGCGGCGCCTTCTTTGGCTGCGCCATGAGCTTCTTCATCGCCGAGCGCTTCGGTCGCAAGCCGACCCTCATTGTGTCGGCCGTCGTCTTCATGCTCGGCGCCATGCTGCAGATGCTCGGCCGCCTCGACTGCCTGTACGGCGGTCGCGTGCTCACGGGATGGGGTGTTGGGGCTTCGGCCATGATCCTTCCCATCTACGTGTCTGAGTGCTCGCCGGCCCTCATCCGTGGCCGGCTGGTCGGCGTCTTCGAGGTCATGCTCCAGGCGGCCCTGGTGTGCGGCTTCTGGGTCAACTACGGTGTCAACGAGAATGTCAGCTCCGAAGGCAACAAGCAGTGGCACATTCCCGTGGCAATTCAGTTTGTGCCAGCGGGTGTGCTCATCATGTCGATGCTGCCCATGATCGAGTCACCTCGCTGGCTCGTGTCCAAGGGCAAGATTCAGCTGGCCACGAAGAACCTGGCCTGGGTGCGCCACCTCTCAGATGACCACCCGTACGTCACGCGCGAGATATCAATGATCGAGCGCTCTGTCGAACACGAACTGGCTTCGACAGGCCAGGGCCGCGGATGGAAACAGATCTACTCGGAGCTGGGCCAGCGGGGGATCCGCGGCCGCATCGTGCTGTGCTGCTCCTTGTGCGTATTCCAGAATTTCACCGGTATAAATGCCGTGAACTATTACTCCCCCACCATCTTCCGGTCTATTGGGTTCACGGGGACGTCGGTGGGCTTGCTGGCGACGGGCATCTTCGGCATCGTGAAGATGTTCGCGACGGTGTTGTATGCGGGGTTCCTGGTGGACCGATTCGGCAGGCGGCCCCTGCTTCTCATCGGCGGTGTGGGGGCCGGCTTTGCCATGTTTTACCTGGCGGCGTACTCACAAATCTCGGGATCCTTTGAGCAGGTCCCCCCTCAGGATTCCGGGTCGCGTGCGGCGGTGGCCATGGTGTATGTATATGCCCTCTTCTACGGGTTCAGCTGGAACGGAATCCCGTGGCTGTTCACATCGGAGGTACTGCCGAACAGGGTACGGACGCTGGGCATGGCGTTCTGCATCTGCATTCAGTGGCTGACGCAGTTCGTGGTTGTCTATTCGCTGCCGCATATGATCCTTGGGTAAGTCTTCAAGCTGTCGTGTTGGACGTTCTGAGGATTCGCGCTGATAGATTTGCAGTATCACGTATGGAACATTTCTTTTCTTCGGATGCTGCACTGTGCTGGCGATCGCGTTCGCATGGCTCTTCATACCCGAGACCAAAGGTGTGCAGCTCGAGGACATGGACCTGCTGTTCGGGCCAGACGTGCCAATTTTGGCGAAGCACGCGAAGAGAAACTACCGAGAGGCGCGACTCGCAAGGGCATCCTTGGGCGATGGCGGCAAGGTGGTGGACAATGCCGAAGGCGACAAGGTGTGATGGTGGTGGTGACGGAAGTGGAAGGAAGTTGGACACTTGGAGGGGCAGTGAGAGAGGATGCAAAAGATGAGGGGCAAATGTACGCCTAGATACACATCTCAATTGATGCATATGCCGCTTCCGTTTGAAGACATGCAGAAAACAGGGGTCAATGCCCATCAGTGCCACAATGACGCGCGCCAAACCCGAAGCTGCCCCAGGTTTAGTGGAGAGTTTAGTGGGTGCTGGACGGACGTTCAGTGGATGGACTGATGGAGACGCTGTGAAAACGTGAAGACCTGATTTCGGACAACCACTAGCCACACGTCACGGCCACGACCGCATGAGTGGCGGGTGCCGGCAACTGAGGCAACGTCATGCTGTGCATTTTCATCGTCATCCACGCAAGCAGCTCCAACTCTTTCCGCTATCATCCCAACGACGACCCTCCTCTGTGCCTCCTTGGACCTCCACATGAGCTCATAGGCGCCGAGAAGCAGGGCTGAACATTCACAAAGGCTGTCTGCCGTGATGTCAGACCTGACCGTCATGATGCCTGACCTAAGCCAAGTCCGGGTTCTGAGAAGATCACGGATGCAGAGTCGCGGCGTATATCAACAGCTCTCCTCGGGATGAGGATAGGATTGTTCTCTCTTTACTCCATCATCTTCACATCAATCTGATCAGTCATCAAGCAAGACTCACCAATAATCCACATCATCAACCCATTTTCATCTCACCATACCAAACACTACCTCTTCACAACCACAAGACGATCATCATGGGTCTCAGGGACAAGATTAAGGACGCTCTCCACAACGACGAGCATGATGAATACACAGAGGCCAACACCCACGGTCATAATGTCGGTACTACCGGTACCTCTGGCACGACAGGCGCCTACCCAAACGACGATTCCAGACTTCACAAGACCGACCCCAGGACACAGAACCACGGTCTCTCTTCTCATGACCCCAACTACAAGCACCAGACGACCGACTCTGGCGTCGGTCTAGATGACCGCCACCGTAGGGACAACACCACTACTCGTTCAAATGAGCCCTACTGGGGTGCCGTCGACCGCAATGATCCCACCCGCGCCGGCCTCAACAACAACAGCAGCCTGAACCGTAAGGACCTTCCTCTCCGCCCCGGTGAGCAAACTTCTGGCGCCTACGGCACCACCGGCTACGGCAACACTTCGACCAACGCCGGACCCCACGGTAGCAACGTCGCCAACAAGGCCGACCCGCGCGTCGACTCTGACCTTGACAACCGTGACAACTACGGCAGCTCTGGTGTCGGCCACACGACCAACACTGGCTACGGCGGTACATCTGGCACCGGCTACGGTGACGCCTCGAACACCGGCTATGGCAACACAGCCTCCAAAGCTGGTCCCCACAACAGCAACATGGCCAACAAGCTCGACCCGCGTGTCGATTCGGACCGTGACAACCGGAACAACTACTCCTCCAACCAGCCCCTCGGCGGCGGCCAGGCTGTCGGCGGAGGCACCTACAGCACCGCCCCGGGCAGCCACCAGGTGACAGGCCACCGTCTCGATGACGACGGCTACGACAGCCGCACTCGCGACAGCGATTTCGGCCGTGACACCCGCGACCGTGCCTCGGCTTCCGGCCCTGGCGTAGCTGGGGGCGCTGGTGCAGCGGGTGCAGGTATCGCTGCTTCCGAGTTGGCTCGCCACCACCGCGATCGCGACCTTGACCAGACCACTTCTAGCGATAACTACCAGCGTGGAGGTGGTGTGCCCCAGTCAAGCATGCTCGACACGCACAACACCTCCCAAGGCGGCATTGGCAATACTCGTGTTGGCCCTCATGACAGCAACATCGGTAATAAGATGGACCCTCGCGTCGACTCTGACCTTGATGGCAGGCAGGGCAACCAGTTCGGCGCCGGCGGTCCGGGTGGTATGCAGGGCGGCCAGTATGGCGCTGGCAACACCGGCCCTGGCGTTGGCGGTGCCGGGCTCACTGGTGCTGGCCTCAGCGGCGCTGGCCTTGCTGGCGCTGGTTCCGGAGTTGGTTCTGGGGCTTCCGGCCTTGGTGCTGACCACTATGGTCCTGCTCACGAAGGCGCCAAGGTTTTCCACAAGTGCCGTGGCTGTGGCATGGACAATGATATCAGCCAGTACTTCCGCAAGGATGCTGTGTACCGTATGGGTTGAACGGATCTGGTAATGGAAAGCGAACTGTAATGATATCATGATGTTTTCAGATAGTAATGGATATCCCTGGAATGGAACAATTCAGTGTTAAGGACGTATTTTGTACACGAAGTTGGCGCAGCAAATATGAGTAATGAAGTGATGTGGTGCTGTCGATCTACAATTGCATGCTTGTCATACCATGGCTCCATTCCTTGCTTCCCATCATGTGGTTGGCGTGACGACCTGGCGGCAACTGCCACTCCTGCACCTGTTCCGAAGACATAGTTCCCCAGCTTCAACCCCCATTTGCTCTCATCCCAGCGGGCTATATCTTGCTTTGAACCAGTAACATCACCCTTGATTACTCGCTCGCTCTCAGAACCTTCGTCTTCTCCTTTGCCCTTTTCCTCGGAGAGCCCGCGATGGCTCATATACTAGGACATAGTATCTTCACCTCTTCAGCGCGATCATTGGCGCTATGACAACAGATCGCGTCGGGCGAAGGAGAGGCTTCTGTAAGTCGTCGACTACCATCCAGAGTCAAATTTTACGCACTTGCTAACCCACCCAGTGTTCGTCTCGACAGCCATGTCTATATTACCCATCCCCTCTTAACAAAGCTCTACAGAGGCAACCCAAGCCTTGGCTCCTCCTCCGCCCAGGTCGCCATGATCTTCCTCTCCTACGGCGTCTACTGGTTTGTGTGGACACCGCTGGCGACGCTGTACCCGGTCAGGTGCTTTCCTGCTCGATGCGCGCCAACGGCCTGGGCTTCTACAATGGTGTCGTCTACGTGACGGCGTTTCTCATCAGAATTGCCATTCCTGATGCCATGAAGTGGTCCAGCGGGGGGTGCTATCTCGTCACGGCGTTTGGAATTTGCTTCTTAAGGTTTCAAATATTTGATTTTACTTCCCGGGTGCAGAAGGGAAACCGCTGGAGGAGGTTGATGTCATATTTGAGGGTGAGGCATGCGAATTTGAATGTTATCATGTCGGATGTGTTGGGCAGTAAGGCGGCGGATGCTGAGGTTCAGAAGTAGATTGCCATGGTTGATGTGTCGTACCATGAAAGGCAGGGCTGTGATGACCTGTCAATGAAGCAACACACTGCGACGATTTTTGGAAAAACCAAGAACGTCTCGAAGAGATGAGCTGGAGATTCAAAAGTATTGTTATAGAATTTCGCAGTCACTCGACTGCTTCCAACTGTCTGGCGCGTGCACGATTCAGGGGTTTCGCTGAAACGTGCGACGATGCTTCGTGCTCGGGTTCGGACAACTCAATCGCATCGGGAAGACGACTTGCCAAATGCGATTCAGACACGACCTTGGCAATGGACAGTCACCAAGCTCATCGGTCTCATACCCCAGATCCTCGCGGCGAGGATCTGGGATAGTCCGATGCGACCGGACTCAGATGAAGTTCGGTTGACACCTTGACACTCAACCATGATCCCCCTCAAAGGAACCCTGACCGGGGTTGGCGCCAATCACAATGTTGCCCCTGTTTGAGATCAGACGGCAAGACGTTTCAGCAACGGCCTCCTCGAGGCTTGACCCTTTCCCTGGCGATGCCCGTAACGGCGGCCCAGGCCTCGTCTCCTGTTTGACAAGTGAGGCGTGAGGCATTCGTGAGGCAATGCCCTGCAGAGGCCGTGTTCGCTACGAGATGAAGCTTGGTTTTACATCATGCGCAACTCCCCGGGGCGGCTGGCGATCGCATATAAGCTGCCATCTGATCGCCGTCCCAGCTGATCGAAACCATCACACACACACTCTCTCTCTACCGCACTCCATTCGCTGCTTCTTCCGTTTCTCTTTTCATCTTCAGTTTCTATTCGATTCCCGGCTGGCCCACCTTCTTTTGACCCTCTTCGACAGAGCTTCCAAAACAAAACTACCTTTTACAATGAAGTTCCTCACGCTCCTTACCATGGCCACCGCCGCGTGCGCCGCCGCCACCCACTCCAGCCACTCGAAGCGTCACTCGAAGAGACACGCCAGGAGGCACGCGAAGCGCCAGTGCGACGCGGGCGGCGGTGCCGGTGCCGGTGCCGGTGCCGGTGCAGGCGGAGACGCCGCCCCGGCGCCCATCTTCTCCGAGGTGCCCACGGCATCCATCGCGCCCGATGTCCCCGCCGCCACCGAAGCCCCGGCCGTCGAGACCCCCGAGGCCCCCGTCACCGAGACCCCTGACGCCGCGCCCCCGGCTGCGAACGGCGACACCCTCGTCCTGTTCGAGATTGGCGGCGTTCCCGGCAACGAATGCCTGACCTTCCGCAACAACGGTAAGTCCCGATTCACGACCCTTGTTGAGACCCCAGACTGATCAGAGCAAGGTGAAATCGTAAACGCGGCCTGCGTCAACGAAGCAGCAGACAGACAGCTCACCCCCTCGAACCAAAACGGCGCCTCCGTCCTCGTCGTCCAGCGCTCCTTCAGCGCCGGCTTCCGCCCTGACCTCGTCGGCGTGCAGGCCTGCGTCGGCTTCAACGGCACGCACTTCCGCGCCGAGGACTGCGCCGCCTCCGACATTGAGCTCGTCGGCTTCACTGGCACCAATGTTGTCGCGAGCGGCGGCGCGTGCCTCAACGGGCATGACGACCGCGCGCAGGTCACTGTTGATGTGGCGGGCAATGGGTGTGCTGAGTTTACGCCTACTGTTGTCACGCCTACCGCTCCTTGAACGGCCTTGGGTTGATGGACATTCTCGGACGCGGGGCGGTGATAGCCTTGCTTCTGGAAAGGATGGGGGGTTCTTCTCATGTAGATGTTTTCAGTGCTCCTCGCTTGAGCAGATAATCAATACTTTTACTACAATTAGCTTCGGGGATGATGCAAACCGCTCGGGCAGGCTGGATCTGTAAAGGACAGGCTATGTACGCTCGTCTTCCATGAACACCATGTATTCAAACTGCAAATCGAGGCAATTAATCGATTGCCCGCGAGATCCGACTCCCCCGGACCCCGAGACCATGGGGCGCCCCATCACTCGGTCATGTTCACCGAGTGCATCCGAAAGAAATGATCCCATACGGGCACCATGAACAGAATGGAGCCGTCGAGTGGATATCGCGGACTCTCGATTGAGGCCGCTACCAGCCTTATGAAGCGCCAAACCCTGGGTCAGACATGCATCCTCATGCACCTTATCTTCTCCGGCTCCCACATTCTGCACCATCTGCATCCCCACGATCCTGACTCCAACCAAACTATAACCCCGCCCTGACTGACTTGACATCTCTCATCGTCATCGCATCACCAAAATGAAGACGTCGTGGGAACAAGTCTCCCCCACCACCTTTCGCCAGAAGCGCGCCATTCTGGAAGGCTTCTACAGTCGGATCCGCGGCAGTATCGGTCAGCCGTCTGACTGGATTCTCACAAGCACCGTCCGGTTTGCAAATCACAATGGGCTCACCACCGACGAGACGACCGCCGCCCTGAAGAAGGCCTGGCTCCAAGCCCGTCGCGACACGCCCCAGATCGCAGCGACCCACGACGACGACGCCGCCACAAAAGTCATTGAGCTTCCCGCCGACGCCGCTGCCCTCGCTGCCTGGCTCGACGAGACCTTCCTCATCTGGCCCGACAAGACGGCTGATGACGTCTATCGCACGGCCATCAACCGCCGCGTCGCGACCCTCATCTATTGCCCAGCTGCCCGCGAGCTCACATTGCAGATCAACCACGCCTTCATGGATGGCCGCGGCACGCTCCTCTTCTGGGACACCTTCTTCGACGCCCTCGCCGACCCGCAAGATGTCATCCTCTCGGCCGAGACACTGCTGCCGAAACTGCCGCCGTCCATTGATGCCATCATCGGCATTCCCGAGAAGGCCTCAGACGAGGCTAAGGTTGCCCTCCCTGAAGTTCTCGCCCGCGCGTCAGCCGTGAACCCCCTCAAGACACCCGTTGCCGATTTGATGAGACAACCCGCCGGATTTGGACGTCGTGAGCTGCGCCTCGGCAAGACGGAGAGCAGCGCCGTCTTCGCTGCGTGCAAATCGCGAAATGTGACTGTAACGGCGGCCTTGCAAATCGCGGCGGGCATCGCCGTGCAAGAGGTGCAGCGTGAGACGGAGGGCACGGCGGGGGACACCTGGGCGGGACTGGCCAATTTCGACTGCCGGCGGTATTTCCCCGAAGAGTATGCCGCAGCGAAGGGTATGTCAGCCTGCTACTTTGTGGTGATGCCGTACTCGGTCCCGCTGAGCGAAGATACGTTCGATGCGTCGGCGAGGGAGCTGTCAGATCTGTACAGGCGAGGGCTTGAGCACCAAAACGCTGAGAATGTGTTGGAGGCGCTGCCCGCTTCAACGGACGTGTTTGTTGAGGCAGCATTGGCGGGGGTTAGCTCGGGAAACTCCCCTTGGTACACGGCTCTCGGGGTTGTAGATGACTATGTCAAGGCGCGGCACGGGCATTGGGAGGTGGAGGACTTCAAGATTGCAAACACCCTGCAGGGCCCGATGGTGCAGTTCCTCATGTGGACGTTTAGGGGCGAGCTGGTGCTGCACGGCGCGTACAACGAGGCGTATTATGAGCCGGAATTTGTCGATGACTTGCTGGCGAGGAGCTTCGCTGCGCTGCGGCGGGTACTCGATGTTAGTGCTGGCGACAACAGGGCGTCTGGTGAGGTGCCCGACGAGGCTGCCAATGTCCTGACGGCATGAAGGCCTGGTGCAAGTTGAGAAGCCAATATTGAGTAATGAAGATCAAGTGATACTGTCCCCACGCTCCCACTCTCCTTCTTCGTAGTTCAATGTCTGACACCCGGGCGAGTCGGTCCATGCGGGGTGCCCCAGCGGCAGAGCCCGAAGGGCCGGCGAACCGCTCTTCACTCGAATACTTAGCAAAATGCAAAAATGAAGTTCTCTTTCGAGATGCGTCAGGAATTGAGCCCAACGGGGGGCTCGAACCCCCAACCTTGAGATTAAGAGTCTCACGCTCTACCGATTGAGCTAGCCGGGCAGGCAGGTTGCTTGTTGTTGAGAAGCCGGTCGGGAATGCGAACTATGACCGACGGGGCAAAGTCGTGGGTCGGGGCAGAGAATTTTTCTTTGTGTTTGCGGTGTTTTGTCGCCTCGTCGGTGCTGGGATTCCACTTTGGCCGGGTTTGATGGGGCCGAGTCATGGGCTGGGCCGGGTGTGGTGCCTGGTTGGATCACGGTTCGTGATCCATGAAGTACTTCACATGACAAACCCAACCAATGACTTGTGGTTAAGCAAGACCCAATTTGTATGTCGAGGGCGTGTTGAAGCATCTTTTTCGAGGAGCTGCGAGCCCCGTTTTCTGATCATCGATTCCAAAAGGAAACCCGAGGGACCACGCGCCAACTCGCCCTCGACGCCTGTCCTTGCCGGCCAACGTCCCCTTCTAATAGGCACCACGTCTCGTACGACGACCACGGAATGGTGACGACACACTCTGTTGCTGCAGTGGCAAATCGCTGAACAACTTCATCCAAAGCCGGCTGCAGTTTCTCCCTCATGGCCTGGGCGCCCTCTCTCGGGCTGTCAAACGGGACGCGGCCTTCATCGTCGTGCTTGGCGTACAAGCCTATGAAGTCGCCTTCCAGGGAGATGTGCAGGTACTTCAGAGCAGGACAGACGGGGTCGCGCGACGACGCTGGTGGAAGCGATGAGCGACTGAAGTTGCTCTGCGCCATGCTTGCGAGCGCCGCATCGTCAGCAGCATTTTCGTGGCCTTCCTTGAAGTACCAGCGAAGCCTGAGCGAAGTGATCTGAGCAAGGCGTTGGGCGGGGAGGAAGGCGTCCGGCCGTTGGATCAGCAAGTTGGAGGATATGTGGATGATATTTGTGCCATAAAGGATCTCCACGCCTTCCACATATCTGTACTTCGTTAGCAAGAACTTGGGTCGGAGAATTGGCATCCACATGGCAAGGCCAGGGGAGTCAAGATAGATAAGGGCCAAACGTACGCCTGTCGACAAGACTGCAACCACCCCATGACCCCAACAAAGCACCGTCCGGGCCACTCCCCAGGCCAAGCATCACAATCCGTCCGCCCCGTGAGACATCCATCGGTTGACAGATCCACAATCTCGGCCAGTGAAGGGTCAAAAGTGCCAACGTCGTCTGCTCTTGCGTGGCAGACGCAGCCAAACCAGCGCCAGGCCTTGGGGCTACTCTTGTCGACGGTGATGCGGCGGAAGCCCTGGCCGGAGTGGAAGTACATGTGATCGCAGAATATGTGTGCGTGCGGTTGTTCCTTCTCGGGGGTGGTCAAGGGTGCCGGAGCGAAGGGGCGGCGAAAGGCGAGGTCGATGTGGAGGGTCTGGTGGCCAAAGGCGTAAAGGAGGATTTGGCGACGGAGCTCGAAGGGGAGGGTGAAGAAGGGGGACGGCTGAGCTGTGAAAGCAGGTACTGGAGGTTCTGATGCCGGTGTAGACGAGGGCGTTAGAGGGCGGCGGCGGCGGATAGTCGACTGTGGTAGGACAGGAGGAATGGATTCATCTTGACGGTTGGGAGGTGGAGGGGCGGTCATAAGTGTGAGCTCGTTGGCATCACCGCGACGCCGGCGTTCGCGTCTGTCGTGAGACCATGAGTGAAAGCGATGCAGTAAGGACATGAATCTGATGGAGGAGCGATGCTTGAGATGTCTTGCGATCGTTGTTGGTGAGCATACGAAGGAGAGGATGGGCTGATTGTAGTAGCGTCGTGTCATGTAGTAGGTGCAGAAGGCGGGGTACTTCCACGTCTGCCACCGGCCATGGGGAAAGGGCCACCCAGGCCGCCATTGCACAATGATTGATGGCGATGAATAATTCATTCATTTTGAGCGGCCTAGATCTGAGCTGGTAGCTAATTGCAATGTCCAGTGCATCTGATTGTACCTTATATTTATGATCGCGATGGCTTGGCCAATTGTCGATGGCCCCGCTACACCTACAGTAACCAACCTCTCTTCACTTCCATGCGATCCCCTTCACAGGTGTAGTAGACCTCATCACCAACTCCATCCAAAAACTTCAAAAGTAGTATAAAAAACCAGTAGATTATAGCTCCACCTGGTTGAACAAGTAAATCATGGCTTTCTGCCTCGCTATGCTGCCGTCTACCCAGTCCACCATGCCATATCCAACGTATCAAACCAGCCCCAAACACCTAAGGCAACGCAACAACATCATCCAAATCCATCCCCCTAAACCCATCCTCAACAACCCACGCCCTCCCCTTCTCTGGTGTATACAACGCCTCGCACGCCCTCCCCACAACCAACAACCCCGGCGGCCGGCTCCCCTCCGCCTCAATCGCCTCAGCCACAACCCCCAACGTGGTCCGAATAACCCTCTGATCAGGACAGCTCGCCCTCTCGATAACAGCGCACGGCGTGCTCCTCGGCCAAAGCCTCCTCTTTCCCTCGACCTCCCCCTCAAGCACAGTCGTCAGCTCCTCCACCAACCCCCCAATCCGATGCAGCGCCATGAGGAACACAACGGTCCTCGCCTCAAGATACTCGGGCGGCACAGGCGCCTTCCCCTTCTTGCCCGTCCCCGTGCAAACGAGCACCTGGTCCGCCACGTCGCGCTGCGTAACAGGTATGCCGGCGAACAGCGGCGCGCTCAGCGCGGACGTGACGCCGGGGAGGACGACGACTCGGCTGCCGAGTCCGTGCGCGCGGAAAAAGGCCACCTCTTCGCCGCCGCGGCCGTAGAGAAAGGGATCGCCTTGTTTCAGGCGCAGGACCGTCTTGCCCTCGTCGCGCGCGGCTGCGAGGGCGAGCGCGTGCAGCTCGTCTTGCGCGGCGTCGGCGTTGCCGGGGAACTTGCGGGCGATGCGCACGGGGGTGCGGCGCGGGATGAGGTCTAGGACCGGTGCGGGGACGAGCTTGTCGGCGAGGATGAGGTCGGCTGTCAGGATTGCCTTGTGGGTTGCGCGCGTGAGGAGGTCCGGGTGGCCCGGGCCGCTGCCGGCGAGGATGATCTTGCCGGTGGGCTTGCCGGCGGGAGCGGCGGGTAGGGCACTGAGTGGTGGCAGAGGGGCGTCGGGGATGAGGGCCGAGGGGTTGGCGTAGGACTCGAGGACGGTGGCGACGTCGGCGTCGGTGATGGTGGCGAGGCGCTTGAGGGGCCAGTACTCGCACACTTGGCTGAGCCAGCGCATCCGGCGCGTCTTGGCCGCGTCGAGGTCGGCTTCTGTGACGAGCTTGTTGAAGGAGGCCGTCTGATCGACGGAATCATCGCCGTCGGCGTCGACGTCGGCGTCAGCCTGGGCGTGGTGGTCCTCTTGCTGAATGCGACGGCGGACATCGCCTAGGCGGGCGCAGGCGGAGCCGAGATCGGGTGGCAGGGCGGCGGCGACCTCGCGTCGTATCCTCGAGGCGAGCTTGCAGCCGCGGCCGTTGGTGGTGACGCCGATCTGGAGGGGGCCATCTGTGTGGACAGAGAGGAGGGAGAAGGTGCAGAGCTGAGGGGCATCGACGACGTTGACGGGGATGCGATGGCGTTTGCAGAGGGCAGATATTTGAGATGCTGTATTTGTCAGTATACCTTCCCAATGAGATGAGTGATATGCGAGAACTCACACTGAGGGTCTCTCGGCCCTGAGGTTATGAAAACTGCATCAACAACGTTATCGACCTCATCACGGCCGAGGGAGAAGAGATCATTCTCCTCAAAGGCCTTCTTGTGCCAGGTAACCTCACCAGCGTCGATGCGCTTGGCAAGGCCGTAGTGAAGATCTGCCGTATCAGGTGCGACGAGGAGTGCCTTTGCGCCAGCTACCACAGACTGTCCACATCGAGAGGCGGCCAGAGGGTTGGTGCCGATGATGAGGTGGACGTTGCCCGTGCAGTTCAGAGCTGCCAGGAGAGACATGATGTTGATGTGGAGGTCAAGTCTCGACAAAGATCAAGACGAGAGCAAACACCTAGGATCAGCTCAGAATCCAAAAGACTAAATCACCAGTGAATCCACGTAAAGATGGTGTTTGGCCTCATGATAGAAGTCGATATCTCTCATCAGAGGCAAAAGACAAAAAGCGATAAGCTGCTTGCAGCAATAGTCAGGTACGATGGACATCTCCGTCGCCGGTGTCGGCCATGGACCAATCACCGTTTCGGCATTTGCCCATCAATTTTCGCGCTACCGAATCACGCAATCCCGATGGCCGGGCCTCTATCAGCCCAATCAGCACCGCTTTTATGGGGCCCTTTCGGAGCTTGACACGGAGATGCTGAAGCCCCCCAAATTCTTATCGCGTTATTTTGGATGCCTCTTATCACCTGTCAACTTGTCAACCTGTCGACTCACCTCACTTGACGACTCAACTGCCATCAGCTGTTGATGCATTTCCTATCGGACGAACCCTTCTTATCTTGACCTTGGTGATGCTTTCAATCAGTGACCATCTTGATCGTGGTATCCAGTGAATGGCATTAATCGGCATTCCAGCCAAGTGTATACTACATGTACAGTTGTCTATCCTCATACCCGTGATGTACATTTTGTTACAAATCCCCTCCCCAATGCTTCTCCATCGTACATCCATCACTCAATCAGTCTTCCCCAAGCAACTCCTGCATCGCAGTCTTCCGCGGCTGCAGTCTACCCCCCTTGGTTCGCCTCTCCGGCCTACCCCTTTTACCCTCCTTGATACCCGTGACGCCCGTCTCGTCATACTCCATGTTGATCTTGTTAATCTTCTTGGACTCCTTGGCCTTCGCCTTCTGCGCCCGCACGCCCCCGTCATCTTCCGCCAACGACCGTCCCAGCCGCACAAGCCGCTCCGACCGCACCTTAGCCCCGAGCGCCCACAGATCCCCCCACGCCGCCTTGCGCGCATCGTGATACGCTTGCTTGCCCCGACTCCGCGGCACCGTCCACCGCTCGATCCGCCCTGACGGCGTGCACACCTCGAGCTGCACGTGGCCCTTGCGCTTCAGAGGCGGCAGGATCTGCCGCGGCAGCGACAGCATGTTCGGCGCCCGCGTCGCGTCTCCGTAGCCCTCGAACGCGCGCTCCGTCGCCTCGTCGCCCACGAGCAGGTTCTCCGCCGCCTTGCCGCCGCGCTGGATCGCCACGTAGCTGAACTGCACGTCGTCGTCGTTGCGGTGCTTCGCCTCGAGGATCTGCTGCAGGAAACGCGGGCGAGTGAAACGCTGCTGGAAAGAGCAGAAGTCTTTGCGCCCGTTGCTCTGTCCCTTGACGACGTACATTGGGCACGTCTTGTGGTTTGTGCATGGCGCGACGATCATGCCTGGTTCCTTGGGCGCCCGGTAGCCTGCGTCCTTCTCATCTGTGATGGTCGGCTCCTCCATTGAATCCCCTGGCGTGTGGAGATACTCGTTGATGAGTCGATCGCGCACGTCTGCGACGGCCTCGAAACCACGCGGGTGTGCCTTCTCGATGAAGATGAGGACACCGCCTTCTGGTGACAGCAGGGACCAGAGCTGGTTCAACACTGCCGTGCGGCGGTGGCCTTCCTTGACGCCGAGCAGCACGTACGAGGCCACAATGACGTCGTACATCTTCCTCGGCTGCGGCACCTGTGGTGCGTCGATATGCTTGTGTACGTTATCGTGCGAGTGCACGTAGTCTGGGAGCCTCGGCAAAAACGTCGTGTCGTCGAGGAAGGAAGAGACGCGATGCCTCAAGGTGTCGGATCCCACAATGACGGTCTTCTTGCCGGGGGGGACCGAACCCTTGACTTCCTTGCTCTCGCGCATGACATCCCACTCGGCCTGCGCAACATCTTGCCATGCTGCGAGACTGGCGCCGCCGGAACCAGCATCGAGAATTCTGGGTCCGCCCTCCTGCTTCAGGAGTTTGCGGATCCAGCCACTGCCCAGGCGCTTTCGCACCTCTGTCATGGTGCTCATGGCCGAGGCGTAGGATGGTGGCAAGACCGTGGCGATGAAAGCGTCGGCGTCAATCTGTGACATCTTGGGCTGTGCAGCCTGGAGACCGACGCCCTTTTGGGGGACAGACCTCTTCGATGCCGGCGTCGCTGGTGAATTGGGCAGTCCACCACCTCCCAGTGCTGCCTCGGCAGCCAGCCTGATGTGTTTGACGTGTGTCCGGTCGAGAAGCTGGGTGATGGGGTCGTTGAACGTAGCAGACGGCAGCGGCAGCGTCCTGGGGCTCGTCGCAAAGCGGCCCTCTTTGGTGTAGGCATGCGTACGCACGCTGACAAACTCAAGATCGTCCCAGTCGCCAGACTCCTCGCGGGCCTGGGCCTCAGCTGCCCTGGAAGCAGCCTGCATCTCAGCGAGCGCGGTCCTCGACTCCTCAGTTCGCTCGTCGCGAAGCTTTTTATCCTCCTCGCGAAGCTGTTCCAAGATCTCTGCATGTTCATCTTTCCCTGCCTCTCCAGCGATTCGCTGCTCAAAGTCTACCTGCGCAGCTTCCTCCTCTTTCTGAGTCCTTAGCCTCGCGGCCTGGAAATCCTTCTGCAGCATGACTAGGGCGTCGTACTCGCGCTGGCTTCTCGCGGTCGCGTTAATGTAGTCGTGTTGATCGGGTGTCAGTTCGCCCTCGGCCTCGGCGTCGAGAAGAGCAGCCTCTTCGGCGGACGGGTTCTCGGTCGAGTACGCCACTTCTTCGAGATCGCCGTCTGCCGCCTGGCGCAGCAGAACAGGGCTGTCGGGGTCCTGCTTAGGCTTCGGCTTCGTGGCGAACTTGCCATTGGGAATTCCCACGTCTTCGGGTGTCGTCTCGCGAAGAGGTGGGCCAAAGAGACGGACGTAATGGTTGTATTCCTCCTCGTTCAGATAGCCCTTGGGCAGAGTGTCCCTGAATCGCTCCTTGGCCTCCTGGACAATCTGTTCGATGTCGGCAGGGCTGTCGCTTTCGGGCGTTGAAACGGGGACATTCTCGTTGGCGGATCCATCGAGTTGAAGCGATGGCTTCTGTTGCTCAAGGGTTCGGCTGGTTGTGGTTAATGATCGTATGGTTGATGCGTGTATCGTCGCTGGTGATGGTAGGATTCTTCGCGGCGCAAAGCTCGCTGCTCTTGTAGAGAAAGTCGAAGTCGAGACAGCAAGTCCATTCCATGTTGACGAGTGGGCTCTGCAGCTGGGGCAGAATTTCCTCAGGCTGCCAGCAGCCAACATTTTCGACATGATGACGGTAGAGAGCGTTGGTGAAGGGAATGGGCAAGGAGAGGCAAAGCGAAATTCAGAAGCTCAGATCTGCATCTCGAGAAGGACCATAATTTAGGTGGACCCGTTATAAATGTGACGTTGCTGATTGGGCGGGAGCAAGTCGACCGGACCCCTGCCACTTTGCCGTCTTAGCATCTGACGTGGTAAGTGGCGTGGAACGCCTACCTTACAAGTTGTCGGTGGCCATATTGAGATACGGATGGTGCTTTCTTGTGGAGGAATGAGATGATATTTCCTCCTGCCTGCATCAAGTCGTCGAGGGAAGAAATATTAATATATACAAAGGACAAGAGGACGCAAAACGGAACATCTGGTATCATTCACATGGGCAGCTTTCTATCTACTACCCTCTCAATCCATTACTCACCTACCTCGGCAGACACAAAACCTTCTGCCACACAGGCCATGGTTTTCGCCTTCTGCCTACTCCTCCTTTCCAAGGTCAGCCAGCGTCCTGAAAGCCGAGGGCCGCGCAGGCGGCGCCCTCATCTTTCCGCCGGGTCCGGCGCCACCGCTGGCGCCGTCTCTGGCTGGCGGGTTCACCAGGTTAAAGCTCGACTTTTCGGCGGCTTGCAAAGGATCGATCTATAGAGGCCCAGTTAGGCAACCAATCCGTGAACATGGACCAGAACCCGGCCTTGGGCACGCCGAAGAGGTAATAACGCACTGCAACGAGCGTGACGACATAGAGGGCCGCGATCGTGAAGAGGTGGCGCAGGATCGAAATAATGTCAAAGCCAGAGTTGTAGGGCCTCGACGGAGGGAGGCCGCCGCCGCTGCTGCCGGCCTGGCCGACGCCCTGCCCGCCCAAAGTGCGACCGGGCGTGCCGAAGGAGGCGCCGCCGTTCTTGGTCTTGTCGGGCAGCTTCATGGCGTTGGTGACGGCGTTGGCGAGGGCGGGCGGGTTGGCGCCGCGGATCGTCTCGATGGGCTTGCCGGCGTGGAAGATGATGAAGGTGGGCATGGCGCTGACGCCGTGGGCACGCGAGATGGTCGACTGGGTGTCGACGTTGATCTTGCAGAAGGCGACCTTCTTCGGCTTGGAGTATTGGTTTGCCATCTTCTCGAAGTGCGGCGCAATCTGCTTGCAGGGGCCACACCAGTCGGCGTAGACTGAGCTTTGGTCAGTGGGGGTTCAGTATGGTGGGGGATTATTGATGCGACGTACAGTCTGCGACGACGACATTGGTGCTGCCAAGGATGTCCTGCCATTGTGACGGCGACTGGATGCTGATGAGGCCGCTCATGATGGGCGTATTTGGTTTTCGAGAAGGATCAGAGGGAAGTTGTCGAGGATCCTGGGGGAAAAGAGAAGAGAAGGGGCAATGCGAATCGAGGCGCGGGGGAGTGGTTGATCAAGGCAGCAGATGGATGAACGATGGAGGCCAGGTTGGACATTGGCGTGATGATACCATTGGGGCGGGAGAATGAAGTGGAGCTGATCTGGGCCCGTAGGCGCAGCTCCCCGGTCGCCTGGGAAGGGTGACTGGGGAAGATAAGCCGCGTTAAGTAGGCGGTGTCTCTGATAAAGAATTCTGCCGGATACGTGCATCGAGTCCACAATTGCGGGACCAGAAACTTTTGCTTTTCGGTCTGGGAAGGTGCTTCTGGACCACCGGGATAGCCTCATTTTGCTCTGACCTCTCTTGTCAGTTCATTACTTCTCACACAACAAGATGTCTCGTCCAGATCACCCAGAAAAGGTCAGATATATGCCATCACCAATATTCATACACTTCTCTAACAATATCCAGCGCAGGAAGCTCGGCCACGATGACGAGGCACCCCACAACCGAGACCCCCCAAGGGCTGCTGCGAGATTCCACCCCATTGAAGGAGGCCGCGACTGGACAATCTCCGTAGCCATCCCCGGCAGCATGGTCTCAGAGTATGTCGGCTCCTTGCCATATCCAATTGCCTGAATATTCACGGGAACACAGCTACAAGACCCTGGACCAGCGCATGACCGCCCCCGGCCGCATCGCCCGCGCTCTCGCCGTCTTCAATGTCGATGAGGTCGTCGTCTACAACGACATGCCTCCTCTCACAAACGAGGGATACCAGGAACAACCCCTGCCACACAAGAAGGACCGTCGCGACGCCCGCTCCCACGGCGGCCACAACTCCCGCTCATCCCACAAGAACGACAGCGAGGCCTCCATCACCGCCGACGTCGATCCCTGCCACTTCCTCACACACGTCCTCTCCTACCTCGAGGCACCGCCCTTCATGCGCAAGGCCCTCTTCCCCATCCACCCGAACCTGCGCCTCGCCGGCCTCCTCCCGGGCCTCGACATGCCTCATCACCCGAACCCCATCGACATCGCCCTGCCCTACCGTGAGGGCGTCACCATCGAGGCCATGGCCCCAAACGCAAAGGGCACCCTCGTCGATATTGGCAACCGAGCTCCCGTCCACCTCAAGGACGAGGTTCCCCCCAAGACCCGCGTCACCATCCACCTCCCCGAAGGCGACAACGGCCCCGCCGAAGCCGTCCACCCCGCCGCGCCCCGCGAGGACGGAGGCTACTACTGGGGCTACACCGTCCGCAACGCCGCCTCCCTGTCCGCCGTCTTCGAAGAGTCTCCCCACGAGGGCGGCTACGACCTCAGCATCGGCACCTCGGAGCGCGGCGACTCGGTCAACCGCGCCTTTCCCGACCACAAGAAGACGGCAAAGTTCAAGCACCTGCTCGTCGTCTTCGGCGGACCCAAGGGTATCGAGAACGCCGCCTACAACGACGCCCAGCTGTACGAGATGGGTATCGGTGGGCAGGGCACGAGGCAGCTGTTCGACCACTGGGTGAATGTGCTGCCGGGGCAGGGCAGCAGGACGATGCGCACTGATGAGGCCGTGTTCGTTGCGATGGCTGGCCTGAGGAGGGTGTGGGACCTCAGCTGAGCGCACCAGATCGAGGTGGTGTATCTAGGACGTTGGATTGAATGTGTTCATGAAGCTTAGACATGTGTCGCGGTTGAGGATACCCCGGAATACAAAAGTTAGGAGAAACGTCCTGTTATTTTTCTCGTGCTGACAACGCATTTAAAACATTCTCATCATCATTCAAAGACATCAAAGACATCAAAGACATACAGAAAAAACGAAGAAAAAGATGAAATGCAGCCAGATTCCTTTCTACGATCACTTCAAACCAGCCTACTCGTCATGCTTGTAAACGCCAATGCCAGCAGTGAAGCCAGCAATGTTGTCATCATACGACGCAATGTCCGCGCCGTTGCGAGTAATCATGGCCCTAGTCCCGACAATGTTCAGGTTGTACACTTCAACTCCAGTCGACGACCCAATCACCCCGCGCGTAGAATTCCCATAGGGACACGCGCCATGGCTTCCTCCAATGTCGAAGATGCGCTGCTGGCAACGCGCTCCGGCCCCGATCTGGCAGCACGCCGTGCTGTAGTCGTTGAAGAAGCTGTACAGCCCCGCGCCGTAGATCTTGATGTCCTTCGACGCCTCGATCTTCAACCCCCAGGCCATGGCGCACGGCACGTTGGGGTCACCCCTGGGCTTGGCGCACTCCTTTGCAAAGTCGGGGTCGTGATAGGCTCGGAGGGCAGGGAACGGCTCCGTCGCCGGCGGGTTCGGCTGGAAGTAGGGCGTCTCGGTCTGGATCTGGCCCATGTAGACGTTGCGCGTGCGGTGGAAGAGGTACTGGTACAGGACGTGGTGCTCGGAGCTGCTGGCGTGGAACCACAGCCTGCCCTCCTCGCTCTCGACGAGCACGCCGCGGCCCGCGAAGAGCGTGATCTGGCGGTACTGCGGGTCCTCGAGGTCGTGGTCGGCGACCCACACCCAGCAGTTCTCCATCAGCAGGCCGGCGGCCGAGCGCGTGATGTGCATGCTGCCCCAGGCGGCGAAGCAGGACGGGTCGATGGGGACCGTCTTGTTGGGGTACGTGGGGCACTGCTCGAGGACGAGGTCGGTGCCGGCGAAGCCGCCGACGCGGATGTGAACGTCCCACATGCCGGAGGGCTTGTGCGTGCCGGCGACGGAGCGGAGGTTGAATTCGAGAATCTTGGCGCCGGGGGCCGGACCGCGGGTCGCGAGGATCATGTCCGACCACTCGATGCAGCCCTCGTCGCCTTCGTTGGCGACCTGGACGACGGGGTGCGGGCGGTTCATGTCGCTGTAGCGAGGGCCGCCGCCGAGGATGGTCGAGGAGAGGGCCTCGCCGACGATGCGGGCGCCCGAGGGGATGAAGACGGTGTCGGTCACGTAGTAGGCGCCGGCGTCGACGAAGGCGATGAGGCCGTTGGCCGTGGCGTGCGCGAAGAGCTTGTTGAGGGCCGCCGTGTCGTCGGTGCGGCCGTCGCCTGTGGCGCCAAAGGTGCGGGCAGAGACGAACTTGTCGGCGGAGAACTCTTCGTAGTGCGGCTTGGAGCGCTCGTAGTACTTGCCTTCGCCATCGAGCAAGACGGACGGGGGAGCGGGGAAGTACGCCGGCGAGATGCCGGTGAAGTCTTCGGGGCCGAAGGGATCATAGACGTGGCCCATGGCGAAGCCTGCGTTGGAGATGGATTGGGGCCCGGCGGCGCCCGGGAGGATGACACCCTGGGGGCCGGTGAGGATCTCATCGACCGTCTCAAAGTGGACGTTGTACATGACGAGCGTGCCGGCCGAGGTGGACGCGTTCGAGCCGCGTGCCGTCTCAATGGCCGTGACAACATGACGGAACTCGCTGTCCAGGAGAGTGATCGAGGCCGTGCCGTTGTCGACCATGCGGATACCAGTGCCGCAGTTCTCAACGTAGATGCTCTTGTACGTCCAGCCCCAGTTCCAGAGCTGGTTGATGGCGACCTGAGCATTGAAGATCTTCCAGTTGCGCGCCGTGTACTGCTGGTTGCCAAGGTTGGCAGCGTACATGCCGCCGTAGAACGTCAGGTCATTGAGCAGGCCGCCAGATCCCTCCTCGATGAAGAGACCGACATGCTTGCTCTGAGGTCCCTCGGCGAGCTTGAACACAACGTTGGTGACGGCAGTGGCCTGCGAAGAGGGCCAGTGGATGCCGAAAGCGGCCTTCTCAGCAGGGATGGCCGTCGTGTCGAGGACGAGGTTGCGAATCTGGCGGAAGAAGGTGTTGGTGGCACCGTAGGCGAGACCATTGGCGCCGTACTGGTTTCCATCGATGAGACCCAGGGTCGACTCGGTGGGGAAAGTCGAGGCGGCCTTGATGACGGGCAGATCAGTCGGATCACCGATGATCTGCGTGTAGTAGTAATCAATAATGGAGCCGTTGATGAGGTAGGTGCTTCATCTGTCAGTTCTCGACCCTCATCGTCTGTGTTCTTTCGAACTTACCCAGGCGGGAAGTAGACCGTGGCCGGCGACGTGGTTGACTGCTTGCAGACGCCGGGAGCGCATCGCACACCGAAGCTGATGGCCTTGTTGATGGCTGCCGTGTCGTCCGTGACACCATCGCCCGCGGCGCCGAAGTCTCGGACGTTGCGGAAGACCTGGTACCCGGGGTCGTCGTTATAGGGAGAGAGGCCTTGATGGGCGATCTCCTCCATCCAGTATCCCTTCACGACGCTGGCAGCCGCCAGGAGAAAAGCCGCCGAGACACGCATCGTGGGCTTCGGCGTTCTGACTTTTGAGTCTACCGAGTATGAGGAGGGGGGCAAAGAGGTGGCAGGGGTTGCCGATGGTAGTGAAAGTAATACAAAAAATGAGTGTATGAGTGAGATGCGAGTCTCAACCCTGTAGTTGTTTGGGTAAAAGAATGAACGATTCCAATAGAGGAACCTGAATAAGGAGCTATCTACTACCTACCTCTCATAAGGAGCGACGTGAATCCGTCCACAGCATGAAGCGGCTGACGGAGGAAACGAGAATCAGAGGAGAAGCCACTTGACTGAGATGCAGCAGCTGGGTCGAGACTTATTGGGAAAAAAAGAAAAAAGGCAACGTCAAACCCCGTCGTATAGCTCAGAGGACTGATTCAAACACGTTGAACGCGACCTGCCAGACAAGGAATGTCCCCGCCATCGCCAGTACCAGCAGTCCCCCTGTATAGACATGCCGGGGACGAACCCGTGTGGTGACATTACTGATGGATCGCCGTGGTAAGACCGTGGAGTCCAAAAGGGGTAAGGTCGAGGTCTGTCGGATGTGCTAGATTGGTCCTTGCGCAGGGAGAAGCATGGGGGGTCAGAATGCAAAGAGGTGGGAAGACTGCTTGCCTGCATCAAAAAAGGAAATGATCCGCTGCAGGGGAAATGAGCCCAGTTGTGGGTGGTGTTCACAACTCCTGGGGGAACCGAACCAGGCGGAGAGAGAGAGAGAGAGACAGAGAGAGAGGTTCACATGTGACCTAATGTTGTTAAGTTGCGTCGCTCTTTAGCATCTGTCGATGATTGGATGACCAGACGATAGTTCTGAAGGTCCTCCTCATCGGTCCGGCCATGATGGTGTAGCTTCCGGCGGATGGTCGCATGGTTCTTCGGACGACGCCGAGGTCTCTTCATAAGGCGGTATAATAGTTACCCAATCCTTTATATCCGTAACACGAGGGTGAACCTTAAGACAGACGACCGTTGAGCCCTCAAGACCGTGCAGTCCATGCGCTCCGATTCGCCAGCACTTTGGAAACACAGCAGGCCTCACTCGATCTGTAGGTAGGCACGCGGTCTGCATTCCTTCACGTGTTGTAGTGTCTTGTCTTGGTCGCGCTTTGCCCCATGTCGATCAGGGTGCAAGATCGTTGCTGTCAGATGTTCAGGGTTCCAACTACGTGGTTCCGTGACTCTGGCATGCAGATGGTACAATCAGGACCAAACGTGTCGCTCGAATATTAGCCCGTCGGCCGTGGTAATACAGTGATATTTTGTCGGCTCCCCATGTTGAACGTGGGTATGCCCATAGGTGTCTCCCCAGATGAATGAAGCCACCAGTTTGCCCCTGAACGCCGCCCATGCTTCCTCTATCGTACCGATTATTGACCGTCGCCCCAAATCTATATAAACCCTTGTCGTCATCCGAGGTTTCAAGCAGGCGGTACGCCTCACATGATCTTCGGCGCGTCTCCCAACGCGACAGTCGATCCGAGGTCCTTGGCCATGCCGTTGGTGCCGGCCCTCTTGCGCAGCACGTTTTCGATGAACGCCTCGCCTGCCTTGTAACTGCTCCTGACGAGGGGCCCGCTCGCGCAGTAGAGGAATCCCAGCTCCAGCGCGCGGAGGCGCCACTTCTCGAACTCGTCGGGCGTGACATACTTTTCGACCTTGAGGTGGCGCTTCGTCGGCCTCATGTACTGGCCAAAGGTGACAATGTCGACGTTGGCTTTGCGGAGTTCTGCAGCATTGTCAGTAAATGGCAGCCGAACTGTGTGAGGGGGGAAAACCTACGTTTAAGAGCGTCTTCAATCTCGTGGTCCTGTTCGCCGAGTCCCAGCATCATGCTCGTCTTGGTGATGAGACCGGGCTTCGCCTCCTTGGCAGCCGCAAGCACGCCCAAGCTCTGCTGGAACGTCGCCCTGCGATCCCGCACAAACGGCGTCAGAGCCTCGACCGTCTCAACATTGTGAGCGTAAACGTCGAGCCCGCTCTCAGCCACAATCTTGACCATGTCCAGATTTCCCCAGAAATCACCAGTCAGCGCCTCAACCAGCATACCAGGCTTCTTCGCCTTGATCTTCATAATCGTCTCGGCAAAGTGCCTCGCACCACCATCGACAAGATCATCACGATCAACGCTCGTCAGCACGACATATCCCAGCCCCCACCGCGCCAGCGCCTCAGCCGTGTGCTCCGGCTCGTGCGGGTCGAGCGGCGGCGGCGCGCGCGACGTCTTGACGCTGCAGAAGCGGCAGCCGCGCGTGCACGTGTCGCCCATGAGCATGATGGTCGCTGTCGCGGCGTTCTTGTCGTCGCCGCCCCAGCACTCGCCGATGTTCGGGCATCGGGCCTCCTCGCAGACCGTCGAGAGCTTGAGGTCGCGGAGGTCCTTTTTGATGGCGGCGAAGTTGGCGTTGCCGGCTGGGATGGGCGTCTTTAGCCATTCGGGCAGGCGCGTTACCGTCTTCTTCTTGCCTGTGGCTGTTGTGACCTCGACGGTGCGGATTTCGTAGGCTTCGGAGGGGGAGAGGGGCGCTGAGCTCGCGGCGCCGCTGCCGATAAAGTCGTCAAGGGAGGCGACAGTCTTGTCTTTGAAGTATGTCTTGCGGCGGTTCGTTGGTGGGTTCGACGAGGATGAGGTAGTGGTCGTGGGTGCTGGAGGGATGGTGGCGAAGGCGCGAGTGGTCGACCGGGAGGTGAGAGCCCGGGCGAGGTGGCCGCGCACATGGCGGAGAGGAGCTGCGGAAGAAGCCATTCTGATGGGTGCACTCGATCAACCGTGTGAACTTGATGGGGGTCACCAAGTTTTCGCTCAATGTTGGCGAAGACGTCGTCAGGATTGAAGATTCAAGATCCAAAGGTGGGTTCTGTTGGGACGGCGACTGGTCGAAAATTGATGACAATTGCACTGCGTCGGATTGAATCGGCATAAGACAGGGGGAAAGCCCAATCGGAGCCAACTACCATCCGGCCGGTTCTTGCGCGAGGCCGGCTTCACGCGAAGTCAGCGGTATAGTGCACAGCTCCAAGCACGATTTTCAATGAGGCGAGGTGGCAGAGTGGTCTAATGCGATAGACTAGAAATCTATTCACTTCGGTGGCGCAGGTTCGAATCCTGCCCTCGTCGATCTTTTGCTTTTGTTGACCAAGTCTTCGTGAACGTTTCGCCATGAAATGTAAGGACTTGTTTTTTTTGGTCTGGGTTGACCTTGTTTTTGGGCTGCAAGGTTTGTTTTTAGCAAAGCTAGTGTATTTCGATACCTCCCTGATGCAGGTTGTTGTCCGGCCTCAAGACAACAGTCACCAAGTCTCCCTCACAATAGTCCACCATGGCATGGTTTGTCACATTTATCAGTTGAAGTATCAAAATAATGTTTGCACGAGAAGTCTCATTCAAATCTCAAATATCTTCATCACGCGCCGAGCCACTTCAGACTTCAGGCACTGGGCGGTAACACCGAACACTCGAGAGCGTCCGGCTGCACGACCGCTCACGACCGTCCATCCGCAGAACTCTCGCCGCGTGAGCGCGAGAACCTAAACCGTGGGGTATCGTATCAACAATTCACAAGAAATGAACTGTTCTTCCATCAAATGCCTCCAAATCCTCCAAACCAGTAGATTGCCGCCATGCCATCCACTTCCTGGACTCATGCCAGCCGCGTCATACTCATCCTCGGGTCCTTAGCCCTGGGGGTCTGGGTGTATGAGCGGACAGTGACCGGTAGCCATTACGCGAGCCCAAGACCCACGCCAGGATACCATACGCTGGAGTAGCCCCGGAAGGTGAGGCGCATGATCGCACTCAACGCGACCCGTCTTGTCGCCCGGACCATATGAAAGAAAGCAAAAAGGGTTTTTGGTTCCCAGCCTGACCACCCCAACTCTGGTCAACACCGCCTGATGCAGGCCGACAAAAAATGAAATTGAAATTGAAAAGCCAAAAAGGGGGTTCGGGAAGGTAGAATGGATGATCGCATCGAAGAATTCGTGGGTGGAAATGCATGGAAAGCGCCGCCTAGCTCCGTACGCTGTACTCCTCCGTTGATGTCATGTCTCTTAATCGTTTCCCCCTCCAGTAAGCATTAACCACGAGGATATGTTACATCAGTGAAAGGGCGGCGAGGCCGGCGACACCGGCCATGACAATGTTGGAGACGGTGAGAGAGACACCTGCGCTTTCGCTGGAGGTGACCTGGGCGGGAGCAGACGACGTGATGGAGGCAGAGCCGATGTCGCTGGTAGCGCTGGGGATCTCAGACGTAATGGCGGTCGCGTTGAGAGAGGCGGTGAAGGTGGCCGTCTCGACAACCTTGGCCAACATGATGGTCTGGGTCAGGGTAACGGTGGCGGTAGTGGTCGAGGTGTCGTACTCGTCTCCCTCAGCCTGCGCCAAGGCCAGGACGGGGAGGAAGATGGCGCTGATGATGGTGGCGGCCTTCATGGTGATGGTGGATGAGATGGCGTAGATGATGGTCGTACGCGCTGTCAAAGCTGCGTCGTGGTATTCGTTGTGACGGGGCGTGTAGTCGTCCCAAAGGTATAATGATCGTCGAGGTATGTCCAAAGGAGCGCGTGAAAGAACTATGCTTTCAGGTTGTCCAGTCCTGGGATGTTTCCAAATCTCTCACAGATAATTTTGCCTGGCGGTGTGTATTTTCAGGCACGGATGTGAGTCCTCGTGTCTTGGGATGCTCGTTGTGTGTATATGTAGGGCAGAAGGTGAGTGATGTTTGTTCTGTGTCCTGTGTATCGTTGTGGCGAGATGCGCTGTTTTCAGTTCCGATGCGACAGAGATAGAGTACCGTGCAGGGATAGGCGTGTGTCAGTGTCTTTTTGCACAAGCAAGCTGAGTGAATCGAATGATTGTGATGAGGTGATTCCGTGCGGCGTAAGCTGGCGCGCTGGGGTGGGCTCAGGGTCCTAGATATCGAGTCGACGATGTGGATATTTTGAGGGGCCGAAACGGCAAGTGGGTTGTGTAAGTGAGGTTGTTTCTGTTTCGCGAGGGTCCTGATGCGCTCGAGCGTGAACATTTACTGAGACTTTGCCAACGAAGTCTGTGTGTTGTTGAAGTAGACGGAGGTTTGAGGTGAAGTCGCGAAGGTGGGCGAGGAAAGAGCGCAAGCGCAGTGTCAGAGGAAAAGAGGGCGAGGCGCGTGTTAAAGTGGCTTCGGCTACGGGAGGAGAAGGAAGGACTGGACGAGGGAGGTGTGGGTGGGCGGGAGTTGCCAAAGGAAGGTGTAGTGGATGGTGTGGGTGGGCGGGTTGGGAAATGACTTCTTCACGGCATCTTGGAAATCGGGGAAGTCACCACCACAGCAACCAGACCAGGGAAGCCAGGCACGACGGGTACCTGGGACTGGCGATTGCCCAGGCTTGGGTCAGCCAGCACAGCAGTACCGGAGCAGGTACAATTGGCAAGCAAGCTAGGAAGGCACGCGAGACGTTGTGCCAGGGCTTCGGTGCGACAGCAACCAACAACAGGGCCGAGGGCTGGTGGGACCCCTGTCAAATCCTGCAAGTGCCTGCAAGGTACCCGACCGCCGCCCCACCAGGCCGCCTGCCCAGACCATGAAGGTCTCAATACTTGTTGTCTGACCCAGAACACCCGGCGAACAGGAGTAGATATACACAGATACCACATTGGCGGGGGAAATTAGAGGTTCTCAGTCCCAGCGTTTGTCCTGCGTTTCGTGGCCTGCAGGCCCTGTACCGACCGACATGCTTGTACAGCTGTACAGGCTGTACCTCTATTGTACATGCCGTGTGCCGGGTTCTGGCGAACAAAGGACGGACGGAAACCAGTTCGCTCAATTGATCGCATATCTTGTCTTGTCTTGTCTTGTCTTGTCCTGTCCTGTCCTGTCTTGACCTGACTGCTTCAATGTTCCCAACGTCGCCAGGAGCGAGTCATTTCTTGAACGGCTGACCCTAGATTCAGATGGGATGTCTGCGCGGAAATGAATGACTACCATGTGTACGGTACTCATTAGATCCCATTATCCCAAATTGACGCCATTCAGACAATCGGGCGGCTCATTTTGTGAAGACGCCTACGACCCTTTTGGGTGCTGTGCACAATTTCCGACGTTGAGCCTGGGGTTCCTCATTGGCCTTCAGGTACCGCCCTGTGCCTGGTCCCTGGCGCTAATCCTGAAGCGTTTTATGAGTGGTCGCATGTGGGTCCGTGCCGCAAATTGCTGATCAAGATCTCCCTCATTTTTGCTGTACAGTACAGTTGCAGTTGCCGTGGGTTGGGTTGTACTCGTGCCACGCCCCACTTTATTTGGATTTCGCTTGGGCTCACCCTCTAAAGAGGGTGCTCACTACCCATACGGGCGCACCACCCATACGGGCGTTTTGAGGCTATCTATAACTATCCCCTCCGTATAGAACGCCTACCCTTAATATCTACGATATATAGGCTTTCCAGCCTCTTCTTAAGCCTCTATTTACGTGCCTTAGAAGCAGCTCCTTTTCCAATACGCTTTATAACCTTCTGTTGCTTCTGTTCGGCTGCTAATAGCACCTTGCGTGCTAGTGCCTCTGCGTCGTTCTCCTTCTGTTGGACTATATCCCTCGCCTCGGATACAGTTAAAATACCCCCTGCCTGTATCTGTCTGTTCCTAACTTCCCTTCGTGCCTTTCGTGCGCTCTCTATAGTCTGGGTTCTTCCTAGGTTACGGCGTATCTAGTAGTAGTTCTGTGCCCTGCTATTCTGCTCCCTTAAAGAACCGAAGAAGTCCTCTTATAAGGCCAGGGCTATTGCCCTGCGTTAACTCCTTAAGATCTTAGGTAAGGCTTATAAGTCTATGAGCTATACGTGCGAGTTTCCGTATAGTCGTTGGGGTTCTAAAGGGAGAGGAATTATCCTGCTGGCTAGGTAGTATATAAGGGCTCCGTGGGCGACGTTACTCTACTTACTATAGAATAATAAGTGGGTTAAAAGGTACGATTCCTGTCTTCTTAAATATAGACCTAATTATTAACTCTTTAAAGGCCTGCCTCCGTACCTATTAGATATACTATAGGAATTCTAGCTTAGTAATATTTATATACCTATCCCTTATAATTAGGTTAAGGGCCTAGGCGTAATAGTACTTAAGAGGCTAGAAGACTACGACGTTAAGTAGCTATAGTAGGTATATTATATAGGGGGGGAGGCCGAAGGAGATAATATTATAGTCGTCGTAATAGGAGATAAACTCCCTTATATAGTATAAGCCGTGTCTATCTATAAGAAGCAGTCTCTTAGCCCCCTTAGCTTTCTTATAGGTATATTTCTCGAAGTACTAAATCTACTAGAGGGCTAGTTTATTATTAGAATAGCTAGTCTAGGTAACTGTAATTATAGTATCTCCCTCTAGCTCCTTAGTATTATACTAGCGGCTTATATGCATAGCCCCTAAGAGGATGAGGAATGCAGGCGTATAGTCCCCTCTAGTAGAGATATACTTAATAGCCGTTACAGACTCTCTATTAGAGGCCGAGCCTAGGTATCGGGCTATCTTCTGCTTCGTAATAATAAGCTAGTCTTTGCCGATACCGATTCTGAAGCTAGTCTTATCTATATTCCAGATATCGTCGTTATAGATACCCTCTTAGTTAATAACCTCCTTAAGAGACTAGTACTATAGGTTAAAGGCCTTAATATCCTTACTTAGCTAGCGCTACTTCTTAAGCCTCTTCTAGGGGATAGTATAGTATCCCTTACGCTTAATAAATCGTGCTACTTAGTTAACCCTAATATAAGGGGGCCTAGAGGTAGGGGAGTTAGGTAGAGGATCCTAGGTCTGCTAAAGGATATAGTTCGCAGCCTCTTAAACGAATACCTTCCGTATAGAGAGCTATACTCTATCTAGCCTATTAATATAGGTATATAGAGTAGCTTCCTAGGCCTTATTAAGCTTTATATAGGATAGTAGACGTGTATTTTTAGGGGGGATCCCTTTTCGTCGACGCTAGAGGCGCCTGCGGTTAATGCCGAATTCCTCTGCGATCCGGGCAACTAGTATACTAGGGGAAGCCTCTATCGCTAAGAGGGCCTCCTGGACTCTCTTCTCGATATCTTCGCCTGTTATTAGCATCGTTAGCTATTGTTCAATTAATGGAACTATCTAGAGGAGGGCAATGAGGGATTAACGCCCGTATGGGTGGTGCGCCCGTATGGGTAGTGAGCACCCTCTTTAGAGGGTGAGCCCAAGCGAAATCCAAATAAAGTGGGGCGTGGCACGAGTACCTATTGCTACCTTCCCGGGTTTCCCTCGCGCCTGCCCCTCCTCTCCTACCTTAGGGAGCTTGGTTGTCTGGCGAAGATCATCTTTGCGGAGGAGGAGTCTCGCCTTTCTTTGCTGTGCAGACTCTGATGCCACCTCGTCTGCTTGTCCGCTTACCCACATGCCACCCACCCATCCATCCCGAACGGACAAAGGGTCGACAAGTCAGACTTCCAATCGGCAATCGACAGGCTGCAGTAGTGAGCACCGCCGTCGGGAAAATCTCTGATCTGACAACTCTGTTTGCGGGTTTCCAGGTTTTTCTTTCCTTCCAGCCCTTCAAGTCCTTCCGAGTGGCGATACCTGTGACGAGTCCCGCGAAAAACCAAAGCGCCTCGACCGTTGCCCGACTCATGGTCGACTGGACTCGACCGCCTGGCGTCTCTGCGCCGCTGTCGTCCCTTACTCGTCGCAAGTCGTCCCCCTTCGCGCTGATGCGCTGAAACGAGCATGGCTCCAGACGAACCATGACGGCGGCGACATGCCCGCCCATCGTCCACGGGGCGACGACGAGACGAGACGCGTTGCGGGCATAGACACCCTGGGCCTGACGTGGCACCAGCGCGACACCAGCGTCTGCGCGCAAAACCCTCCCTGGCCGTTCTGCCTGTCTCTCCTTGACCACGAGAATTGCCGTCATTTGGCTTGGCTGGGCTACACAGCACGATGCTCCTCTGGGAGAGCCCCCCCGGTCAGACTTGTGCCAGTTAATTGGCCGTCGGCTGCTTCACCTGAATCGTGGCCAGCACCGAGGCCGAGCCACCACAAACCAGCATCACCGCCCCCTAGCTTGACGAACTGCCACCGCCCTTCACCATCAGAGTCGCAGCACGCAAAACTGCCAAATCGTCTCGATAAACGCAAGACAGGTTAGGGGACGTGTCTCGTCTTTGTGGTCGGTGGACAGTCTCGTTCTCTCTCCCTCGGTCGTCGAAACCCCTCGATTCGACGGACGCGAAATGGTCGTTCCCTTGTGCAGATGCTG
This sequence comes from Verticillium nubilum, assembly GCA_002851675.1. Taxonomy (NCBI): domain Eukaryota; kingdom Fungi; phylum Ascomycota; class Sordariomycetes; order Glomerellales; family Plectosphaerellaceae; genus Verticillium; species Verticillium nubilum. Next base: position 63,699 of record NMXI01000040.1, on the reverse strand, counting down.
TGCCGTGTTGCGTTGTCCCCTCTAGCTATCGTTGGTCGAATCGTCGCCACGTCGCCTGGCTCCTTGTCACGTTGGCAGACTTTGTGCGGCGGCAACATGCAGCGGAGCTGAGCAGCACCTTGGCTCTCAGAGTACGGATGACTCGAAGGCAAAATGGTCTCAGCTGGCTGGTGCCGCTTCTTCGGGCTTCTGACGACTTCTGTGCATCTCCCACATTCCAGCATCACAATGCTGCTGACAAGCTTTGTCTTTGTCGGGAACTTGAATTCATTCCATGCCGGGCAATCGTGAGCACACAATCGATGAGTGCTCTAGTTGGACCTCATCTCCCGTTTCTAGTGCACCCCCTTTGTCCATGACGATGATGTTGTCCAGGGTCAGAAACATGTGACCAACACCCCTGAGCCAAGCCTTTTCTGGTTTTGGCAACTTTAACACCGAGAGGCACTCTTCCGTCTTCAGTCGCCATATTAGGTCTTGTCGACACATCGACAACACGGCTATTGCGGCTTGTCACATCAGGATAAGGTCTCTGAAATTGTGCTTTATGCCTTACATGGCGGACACCGATGCTGCATTCTTAACACGATACCTCACCACCGCAAAGAGGTCAAACAGGCGGGCATCGAGGACACGTCAGGTCCGCGAATTGCCTCATGGCACCAGTCACTGGACGTAATACACCACGCCTAGGCTGCTGATGTCTGGTCGCTCATTGCGCCACCACGGCACGTCGTACCGCAGCTCCAGGCTGAAGCAGTCCTTGTGTGGCGTATGTGGTCGATCGTGGTCGAGGAAAACGCCGTACCTTGGCACTGAAGATGGTCACTTGCCCGGCTTTTGCCGGACAGCAAAGACCGAGATCAGCTCCTTCGGAATTTGTAAGTCCGTCTTCCTGCATTTCTGGCCTCGGCCTCGCCTCTGCGAACCGGTTCACCCGCTGCAGAGAATAGCCCAGATTTTCCTCCCTTTGCGGATGATGAATACACACCCCCGAAGCAGCATCCTCATTTATTTTTGTTCGTTGCTTTTCGAGACAGGCTGAGTCCTTCGGGTGTTGCAAAACAGACCATTCAACCACCTCAGCCCAGCTCACGTGGACCGGAGGGTTTGATTGTGTCCAAACTTTTTTTTTTTGGGAGGCCACTGCAGCCCGGAAATTCAAGCCTTCCAAACCACCGAGGTGTCCGGCTGCGAGGCTGGTTGCCCCGGCCGTGATTATCCTCCAGATTGAGCTCTTGGCCGCAAAATTTGAGCCGGAAATCGAAAAGAGGCTGTGGTGCCCGAGGCTCGAGGTTGACAAGTCGCCAATTGAACGTCATGCAACGAGAATTGCAGCAAGATCTCATGCTCGCCGTCATCGTCTTGTGCCCTGACTGCAGGGACAGATACCTCCAGGCGCTAGGCCAGAAATCGTCCTGTCGGGCAATAGCCCATTGATAGAAACAAAAATGACATGATCCATGAAACGACAAAGTTCAAGCTCTGTCGTTGACAGTTGACTCTAGTCATCAGCTTGAACTTCTCCTGATCTTAATAGATGACGAAGCTGCGAGTCTCGGCTTGCAGCCTCGTGTCCGCGAAGACAATGCCGTCTTCTGCGCTTTCCAAAATACTAGAGAACCGGCAGTCCTGACCGACCACGACAAGGACCTCTAAGTTTTTCGGTTCCGACCCTCATTCTCGCTCGCGGCCGCCGTCGTACACCGATCAGGTAGATTGTCAACATATCGAGCAACCCCAGGCGGTAACCAAATTCGAGCATTGTACATGCGCGTGCATTTAATCTGAGAGGCTTTGTGATGGTGCGGACAAATTTCTCGCAACTGAAAGTGTATGGGCTCAGCACATTACAGGCCTGTTCCGGAGTGGGATATCCCCTAGTGTAATGCCCAGAAGCAGCCGCCATCTCGGCATACTGGTTTTGAAAGCATATAGGCCACCTGCGGGATGATCGTGTAGCGTCGCTCTTAAGCATCTCTTCCGCATCTCGTTGCGGAATGATTTGGGGTCGGCAAAGTGCTTGCGGTCCCAGGAGTATCCTGTTCACCCTGGGGTTGTACCCAGTGCGTAGCCGACCAGATGCTAGTCCCTGTCCAAAACACCAAATGTGAGTCGAATGCCTTAGCTCTCGAAACAATCCATGAGGTTAACATACTCATCAGCTGAATAAGCGTCATAACGACTCTACAGATCCCACGCAACCAGCTCGACGAAACAGGCTAGAGTCCTCAAAGTACACACAAATCTTAGATGGCAGCCTTGTAATCTCTCCTGTATGCAACCAGATATTCCTTAAGATGGGCTCCAGGTCGACGAGTCGCGGCCGAGCCTCGTTGGTCAAATTTCATAGAATTTTTGACGTCTATGGGAGCAAATTCGTGCTTGGTAAGGATGGTAAAGTACGATCAAGGTCAACAATGTCGTCCAGTGTTCGGGCTATCATCTTTAATGAATCGTCGGAATTGACAAAGCGCTGTCCTGTCCATCATCATTAAGTTTTGAAGGCTCTCAAGCGCGTGGCGGCTCACCTCAAACTTAGGCGCGCCTTGCATGTCTGGCTAGAATATGAAGGGATGTAGTACTGAACGGCCATGTTCGGGATGTCACTCAGTTCGACCTTTGCACTAGGATAGTGATTTGTGGGTGGCTTTTTATTTTAACGTATCTCAGTCTGGGATTGAACTAAAGTAAACCAAAGTAAACATCCGACACTTGGTTGTAGACGGCAATTCAGAGTTGGCCTGCTTTAACTTGGCGGTTTCTATCTAAGTTAGCGGTCCTCACATGAGGATAGCATAAGTTTCCCTTTAATCATTAAGATTCTGTTCTTTCAGTGTCAATATCACATCACCCCTCATAGTATTCCTTGTTTTGTTATCAAACACTTCCTCCATCATGGGTTCAGCCGAAGAGGGCATGAGCCAAAACGAAACTGATGTCTCTGTTCCCAGCGACAAAGCTAAACAGCCTAGCGACTTGAGCGGTGCTTCTCGGAACGAGGATATGATCGGAGCTGGCGAGCCGCCACAAAGCGCGAGAAGGAGATGACGATCAGGCAAGCCATCAAGACGTACCCCAAAGCCATTGCATACTCCATGATCCTGTCTCTTTTGCCTCGTCATGGAAGGCTACGATACTGCCCTGACCGGCAACTTCTTCGGTCTGCCCTAGTTCCGCAAGAAGTTCGGCCACCCTCTCGAGAACGGCGACTACCAACTGACCGCCTCGTGGATGTCCGGCCTGCAGAATGCTGCCCAAATCGGACAGATATTGGGCCTCATGGTCGCTGGTAACCTTGCCGAGAATTTGGATACAAGAAAACCATAATCGGTTGCCTCGTCGGTCTGATAGACAATCTTCATCTTTTTTTTTTGCCACCAATATCGCGATGATCTTCGTCGCCGGCGTTCTCTGCGGCATGCCCTGGGGAGCGTTCCAAACTCTGACGACGACCTATGTTGCCGACGTAACCCCTATTCCTCTCCGACCGATCCTGACCACATACGTCAACATGTGCTGGGTTATTGGACAGCTCATCAGCTCGGGAGTGCTTCGTGGTCTCCTCAGCCGCCAGGATGACTGGGTCCGGCGCATCCCATACGCCATTCAATGGATCTTCCCTCCCCCTATCATTCTTGGCGTTCTGCTGGCCCCTGAGAGTCCCATGTGGCTCGTTCGAAAGGGCCGGCTTGACGATGCCAGGAAGGCGCTGAAACGGCTGACGAGCTCAACAACGGTTGAAGAGATCAATAACACGGTGGTCATGTTGGCTTACACGGATATGATTGAGAAGCACGAGCTCGAGGGGACATCCTACCAGGACTGCTTCAAGGGACCCAACCTGCGCCGTACAGAGATTGCCTGTATGGTTTGGGTTGCTCAGGTGGCTTGCGGAGTCCGGTTCGGCAGTAACGTGGTTTATTTCCTCCAACAGGCGGGCTTCGACCCCGAGAGGACCTTCGACTCCTGCATCGGCACTAGAGCCCTCGCCCTCGCCGGCACAGCTACAGCATGGCTTCTGCTCCCTCGTTGCGGTCGGCGCACACTCTATCTTGCTAGACTGACAGCCATGCTGACCATCCTCCTCATCGTTGGCGGCATCGGGATTGCGGCCCCTGTGTCTGCGACATGCTGGGCATCTGGAGCTCTCATGATGCTCTTCGTTGTTGTATACGATCTTACGGTGGGACCCGTCTGCTACTGCCTCGTTGCGGAGATTCCGACCACGCGCCTACGCATCAAGACGGTGGTGTTGGCTCGCAACTCGTACAACGTCGGCAGCATTGCAGCCAACTTCCTGAACCCACCGATCCTGAGCCCCACGGCGTGGAACGTTCGTGGCAAGGGTGGCTTCATCTGGGCTGTCCCATGTTTCGCTATTCTTAATTGGACATGGTTCCGCCTTCCAAGTTCCTGCGACCAAGGGCCGGGCGACTTCTGAGCTGGACTTGCTGTTCGAGAAGCGGGTCAAGGCCAGAGACTTTATCTTTGCTGACGTTTCTGTCTTTGGCCAGGAGGCTAGTGCCAAGGCGGGAGATTTAAAGGCTGAGGAACCTACTCCGGTTTGAGGCACTGGAAGTCTTGGCCTCTACTGGTCTGGACCTGACTCCCGAGTACCTCAGTTGATAGCAGGGTGTTGAATGAAGATGCTCGTTGCCGGGAGCATCCAGGAAATCGAGAAATATCCTTCCAACGTTCGTTCTAGACATGAGCCTTCAAGCAGACAGCTATGGATTTGGGACCACATAATGCCGCTACCTTACTCGAATCAAGTTATTTGTTCGACTGAAAACCTTCCCAACTCAGGATGCAGCTCTTGGGATGCAAATGGAATGCCAACTTGGACAACATAAGTGCCCCTCCTTGCGAGTGTGTTGGAGAGAAGAAAGGCCTTCTCCGAATAGCGGAGCAAGATAATCAGCATTGGAAGTAGGTACAGTAGGTAGGTACCTTATGGTACATTACAGATAGGTAGCTTATCTCCAGATCTGCGTGGGGTGGAACCTTAGGAGAGGGGCAAGAGGGGATCCTTAGCCCAACCAATGGCAGAAGGGGGCCCTGAGCTAACCGGAACAGGCCTAGAAGAGGTTTCAAGGCCAAAGCTGGGGGTGGGGCCCTCACCATTGCTGGAGGCTCTTCCCAATTCAATGGTCTTGCCCGCCTTGAGATCTATTTCCTCCTCAAAACAACACTCCCTCATCAGCTACGAGATTTGAGATCGAATACGATACCATCAAAGAACCACCCACCATGGCCTGTGGATCTGGCTGCTGCGGAGGCGCTAGCAAGGACCCCGTTCCGAGCGTCGCGCTGCCTGTCCAGGAACCTACGCCCACTCCCGAACCAGTTCCAGAGAAGATTGTCGGTGAGGCCGCCAACAATGTCGCAATCGCAGACTCGTGCTGCAATGACGATGGGAACGCTTTGAAGGATGAATGCAAACCTTCCGTGGTCGAATCTGTCGCTTCGGCTTCTGATGTGGACGATTGTTGTGCTCCTCGTCCCAAGGCCAAGCCCGCCGACTCGGGCCCTGGCTGCCAGTCTGGATGCTGCTCATCGCCCCCCGCTCCTGCCGTGAACCAGGAGGATACGCCCGACTGCTGCGAGGGGAAGAAGTCCCCTTGCTGTGACACCACTTGCATCGACCGCCTTGCGCTGCGCGAGTGCCAAGCTGATCGTTTTTCCATTGCCGAGGGTACGTGACCTGTCTTTATCTCCTGGCCTATGCTCACTACGCATTATAGGAAGGTCGACCTCGAAGGGTGCAGGAGATTGTTACCGTGGAAAGGATGGCAAGCCATGCCAGAGTCACTCTAGATCGGCCCGCCAGTTTTACCAGGCCAAGATCGATGCCCTCGGCTGCATCTGCCGAGCCCTCATGGCTCTCGGACAGGAGTCCTGCTGCCTTCCAAAAGAACGGTCTTTCATGCAGAGAAAGCGCGCCTCGAAGGCCTCTCTCCGCTCTCATCGTTCGACCGACTCGAGCTGCTCGGGTTCTGGATCCGATGGCGGCTGCTGCTCGGATAAGCCTGCCAGGCAGAAAAAGACCTGTGGTACCTCCTCTGACGCGAGCAAGCCCCCTGGATCTGGCTGCTGCAGCAAGCCGCCTGTCTCTCCCGTGATAGACTCTTGCTGCACCAAACCTGCCCAGGGTGCCTGTGGGAGTAAGTCGACTAAGACTCAGGGATGCTGTGGCGGAGGGCCAAAGGCCGCTGCTCCACGCATTACCCAAGGTTGCTGCGGCGGGGGGACTGACGATCCCGGACCTGACTCCTGTTGTTCCCCAGAGAAACCGGCCTGTTCAGCCTCGGCGACGGAGATTGTACCTAGCCATACCCTGGAAACCAACATCGAAAAAGGCATTGCGGGACGGGAGCATGTCATCCTAAGCATCTCCGGCATGACTTGCACGGGTTGCGAGACGAAGCTGAAGCGGACCTTGGCAACCCTCCACTCGGTTTCCAACCTCAAAACCAGCCTGGTCCTGTCTCGTGCAGAGTTCGATCTCGACCTCAGCTCCGCATCGATCGCCGACATCAAGAAACATCTCGAGAGGACAACAGAGTTTACGTGCGAAAAAGTGTCGAATGAAGGAGCGAGCCTCGACTTTCTCTACCCTGCAGACGTCGCCAGTATCATCAATGGCTCATGGCCGAAGGGAGTAAAAGAGATAACCTCCCCTGACAAGAAGACAGTTCGAGTCGAGTTTGACCCCAAAATCATTGGGGCACGAGATCTCACCGAGAGGGGTTGGGATAGTCCCATGACACTCGCGCCTCCCCGAGGTGACCCGACCCTTGACGCTGGCAGCAAGCATGTGCGCAACGTGGGATTCATGACGCTTCTCTCTGCTATCTTGACCATCCCAGTCTTGATCATGGCATGGGCTCCACTGCCAGAGCGTGAGATGGCATATGCTTCGGCATCCCTGGCGCTGGCGACCCTGGTGCAGTTTGTAGTCGCAGGGCCTTTCTATCCCAAGGCTTTGAAGAGCCTCATCTTCTCAAGGGTGATTGAGATGGACCTACTCATTGTTCTGAGTACCAGCGCCGCTTATATCTTCTCTGTTGTGGCTTTCGGCTACCTCGCCGCCGACCGACCCCTGTCTACCGGCGAATTCTTCGAGACCAGCACCCTGCTTGTCACACTCATCATGGTTGGCCGATACGTCGCGGCACTAGCACGCCAAAAGGCTGTGGAATCTATTTCCATACGCTCTCTCCAGGCACCTTCGGCCACCATCTTGGATGACGACGGTAACGAGCAGACACTTGATGCCCGACTACTTCAGTTCGGTGATGTGTTCAGGGTGGCTCCGGATAGCAAGGTCCCAACCGACGGCACCGTCATCTCAGGCTCCTCCGAGCTGGACGAGTCCATGATCACCGGAGAATCGAGGCCTGTCGAAAAGTACACTGGCTCCAGCGTCATCGCGGGGTCAATCAATGGCTCAGGCACGCTCACGGTCAGGCTGACTAGGCTCCCTGGAGATAACACCATTAGCACCATCGCGGGCATGGTCGACGAGGCCAAACTCTCGAAGCCCAGAATCCAGGATATCGCTGATCGGGTTGCTGCATACTTTGTCCCTGTCGTCGTTGCCCTTGCCTCCATCACCTTCATCATCTGGGTCGCCGTCGGTATTACCGTCCGCCATCAGTCCGGCAGCGAGGCAGCAATCCAGGCCATTACCTACGCCATCACCGTCTTGATCGTTTCTTGCCCTTGTGCCATCGGCCTGGCGGTGCCAATGGTCGTCGTCATTGCATCGGGCGTCGCTGCCGAACGGGGCGTGATCTTCAAATCCGCGGAGAGTATCGAGGTTGCCTACAAGACGTCCCACGTCGTCTTTGACAAGACTGGTACTCTCACCCAAGGCAAGCTCTCGGTGGTGCGCCGAGAGTACGTCGATGACGATCCAGCCAGAAAATCGCTCCTCGCTGGACTTTTGAGCAGCATCAAGCACCCCGTGTCTGTCGCAGTCGCCGCCCAACTCTCTACAGATGGCGTGAAGCCCTCGTCCGTCGTCGATGCTAAGGTCCTGACGGGAAAGGGAGTTGAAGGCAGTATCGGCGGCCTGAGACTCCGTGCCGGCAATTCTAGATGGCTTGGTCTCTCAGAGAACCTGGTGGTTCAATCAGTTCTCGCCGCGGGTTACACTGCATTCTGCTTCACGGTTAATGACAGCCTGGTCGCCGTGTACGGCCTGGAAGACTCGCTCCGCCCCGACGCCCTGTCCACGGTCGAGCGACTCAAAGCTTTAAACGTCACCGTCCACATCTTGTCAGGCGATGATGATGGCGCCGTACGATCGATCGCGTCTCAGCTCGACATCGCAGAACCTAATATCCGCTCTCGATGCACGCCCGGCGACAAGCAAGCGTACATTCAGGACCTCCTCTCTACGCCCACCGATAACACATCAAAGAAGCCCAAGAAGCCCGTCGTCATGTTCTGTGGAGATGGCACCAACGACGCCGTCGCCCTCGCCCAAGCCACCATCGGCGTCCACATGAACGAGGGCACCGACGTCGCCAAGTCCGCCGCCGACGTTGTACTCATGCGTCCCGCCCTCGGCGGCATCGTCACCGCCATGGTCATCAGCAAAAAGTCCATCCACAGAATCGCCTTCAACTTTGGCTGGAGCTTCGTCTACAACACGTTTGCCGTGCTCCTGGGCGCCGGCGCCTTCGTCCGCGCCCGCATCCCGCCCGAGTTTGCCGGTCTCGGAGAGCTCGTTAGCGTTCTGCCTGTCATTGCCGCCGCGGTTATGCTGCGCTGGGCCAAGGTCTGAGCATGCTGCATTACGATCAGAGGGCCGGCGGGGAGCCGGGTCATGTTCCTCGAGGCGGCCGACTGCTAACCCGCGGGGGGCGCGTATGACTGGCAGGAATTCAACTTGTTGTCACCCTATTAGGATCACACGAAAAACGAAGGATCTCAGTGTACAGGAGACTTCGGGAGCTCTGCTACGGTTTCGAACACGTGTTTTCATTTGAACTAAAGTCATTCACTTCTCATACTCAATTGAACCATCGTTTCCCGATCGAGGGAACAAGTCTCGTATCGACACCAAATTTTACCCGCTCTGTGTCGTTGCGTTTTGATAACGGTAGACAGCTTTCCGTGCATGGCTTTACTATGGGGTCAACGAAGAAGGCTTTTCTGATGCGTACCTTGAGATTCTGGACTAAGCCTTTTCGAGTAGCGTCCATGTTGTGAAAAGCTCGTATGATTGTTAGATGCTGCTTCTTGGAGGCTACATTCGGCTGAGCCAGGGGTTGATCGTGGTCTCCCCCAGGTGTCAGCACTGGCCGGTTGGCTTTATCTGACCAGGCCCTTGACGAACGTCAGAGGTAAAGCTCTCATCGATGCACAAAGCTCGCATGAATCACGAAAGGGGAACTGGTTGACTATTTGCAAAGAAATTCTATTGATGGATAAGAGATACAAACAAAAGATATAAGAGCCCCTGAAGTAAGGTAAGATGAATGGGACAACCTCCCAGAAGAGGATGCCACCAGATATTCTATAATTAGGCAATTCTCTATTAGTAGACCTCTGCCGAGTCAAGGCTCACTCAAACGTCAGCCCTGACGACAATGACCTCAGGCAGAGCCTTGTCACCCTTGCCGAAAACACCACCGTCACCACCCTTCAACACCAAATCGGCAAAGTCGCCAACAATCCCAGCGACGACCTCACTGGCGCGACCGAACTCCAATGTCCCCAGCTCAGACTGCAGCAGCGCAGCGGCCTCCTCAGGCAGGTCGAGGTCCAACGTCTTGATGAGAGTAGGGAAATCCGTAAACGAAGCGTGCGTCGTGCCATTGACGGCAAGCTGCGCCTTGGGTCCACGCAGCGCGTCGTAGAAGATATCCCACGTCTCGTCTTCGTCGTCGTGGCCGACGCGGCCGACGAGGGCGAAGGGCCCGTCGACGCCGGCGCTCTGGACTGGTTCCGGGAGGAGCCCGTCGACGTTCATGCCTGCGACGAAGCGCGGGTCCGTTAGCATTGCGGCGGCGGCGGTGGCGCCGCCGAGGGAGTGGCCTATTATCAGGGGGGCGGAGGTGTTGATGCCTGGGGTAGGGGTGTCGAGGAGGTGGGTGAGGAGGAAGGAGGCGTCGGCGGCGCGGACCTCGGTGAGGTTGCCGATGGCGGTCATGTCGTCGGTGTCGATGTTCGCGGCTGGGTAGACTTCGCCATCGGGAAACTCGACAAAGGTGGCGTCGTAGGGGTGGTCGATGGTGATGACTGCATAGCCGTGGCTGGAGAGCTCGCGGGCCATGGCGCCGTAGAGGAGGCGGGGGTTGCCCCAGCCAGGGGAGAAGATGACCAGGGGGTAAGAGGCTGGAGCTGCGCGGCAGGGAGACGTCTTAGCGACGCAGAAGTCGAGCCCCAAGGCGGAAAAGGTGCCGTTGGGCAGGCCGATTGCTACGCCCAGCTGGTCGTAGGCCTCGGCGACAAGGGGTGTCATGTACGGAACGATCTGGTGGCTGCGGCAGGGCGTCTTGGCTTCGTTGACGGGGAGGAAGGTTGATATGAGGATACGGCGGGCATGAGTAGCGTTTGCCGGGGCGTAGGGGTCGAGGCGAGTCTCGTCAGTGAGCGGCGTCACGGACATGGAGACGGCGTAGGGGCCGGAGGGAGGAGCCACAAGGATGGCCTGAGCCGTGGAAGCGAGAGCCGCGATGCTGATAATAGACTTCATCGTGGCTGCGAGGTGGGTTTGTAAAATTTGAAGGTAAGAAGTTGAAGAGACGAGAAAACGGTGGAGATCCGTGTAAGTGACTTTGAGAAGGTTTGTATTGGAGTTTTGAAATGGTGCTTCGAATGAGAGACTGTTCTTCAGCTGATTCTGATGTTCCGATGAGGTTGAAACCAAACCCCAATGTGAGCGAAACCCATCATCTTATACCAAAATTCCCCTGATGCCTGATTATCAGTTGGCGAAGATTCCTAAAGGTTTCCGCGACGTTGATGCCATTTCGGGTCAGGCATGGTGGAGTGCAGAGGCTCAGCGCGCAAGTTCGAGTCAGGGGTAAGATGATGGGAGGAATCTGACTGCCGACGGCCCTTGCCAGCCCTGTATCTTATTGGATCAGCTCTAGCGCCGCTCAATTGCTTCCGAATTGGGTTTCGCGTCGCTCCGCCTTGCGCCCTTCGTCATGGGCCTCAGTTCTTCAGCTTCACTTGGCAGGGCGATCATGTGATGGGATGACGAGCAAATGCCGATGTACGGAGCTTTGATTATTTCTTTCATCGTACTGCCCTGACGCAATGTGCTTCCTCTTCAGGAATCATTCTCGCGATGCTAGCTGGACCTTTTGATCGGCGGACTCACCGTTCGCGGTGTACGCAATGCGCAAAGACGCACTCCAAGGTACGTTGAAGCTTCGTTGCTGAGGCTTACAAGGCTTTACTGTTGCAGCTTGTGAAGACGCGACTATCAGTTGAAGTCCAACCTGTGAAATCGGAACATGGGGGTCACACGTGTATGTCCGATGGTCTGGCTGCATACCCGTCAGCCACCTGCATCTGCCAGCATCTCAGATATACGAGCCCTACAATGAGATACATGATCATCCGACATCGACTGACGTTCCCAGTGCTCCGGGTCTGCCCCATGTACCAGCTGCATCAAGCGGAGCTTTACCTGTGTCTTCCCAAGCCAGGGGACCGCCAAGCGCACAAAAGCCATCACCCTTGATCAAGGCAAACACCTCACCCAGATCACGTTCGCCGTCTCGTCATCGTCTTCCTCTTCCTCTTCCTCATCCTCATCCTCCCCTGTCATCTTCACCCCCTCCCCCTCGCCACCCCTGGCCGATCCGATAGCCCACTCCCTCTCCCTCTTCACAGCCTTCGTAAGCCGCAACAGCTTCACGGGCCGTCCCATAACCTATCTCCCCGACCTGCCCCCCCTCCTGAGCCCGACCTCTCCTCTCCTCCCCGCCCTCCACGCCCTAGCCTACCTCCAGCTCCGCCGGCCCCGCCCCGCCCTCGAAGCCTACGGCACGGCAATAATATCCCTCCGCTACAGCCTGTCCTCCGAAGCCAATGGCCCCGCTCAGCGCACGACCGTCCTATGGACGACCTTCTTCCTCGGCCTCTTCGAGCTCATGACCGACGCTTCGGGCGAGGGCTGGGTGCAGCACATGGTCCACGGCACGGCGAGGGCGCTCGTCGCCGCGGGACCGGGGGCGTGTAGCTCTGGTGGGGCGGGGCGGTTCTTTTTGCAGATTCGAGCCTTCGAGGTGTGCAGGGCTGTCATCTTCAATGAGGTTTCTTTCCTGGGGGAGGAGGCGTGGAGGGGGGTTGGAGCGGGGGAGACGGAGGAGCATGAGGTTTTGGATATCATTGTTCTTTGTTCGGGGTTGCGCGTTCGGTGAGTCTTTGCTTGAGCGGCGGATTCGTCACTCATGGCCATGTGACTTGTGCTTACCTTTGTAGGACTGCCGAGTTTATCGAGGGGTTGACTGATCCTCCGACTGTCATGGATAGGATGACGGCGTTGGAAATCGCTGAAGAAGGCTCTCGGCTGCGAATCGCCTTGGAGGCTGCACCGACTTGTTCCCTCCTTGCTGGGATCCTCGTCGCCGCGACGAGTATCTACCTTTCTGGAAACTACGATTACGACCTCCCGGCTTGGCAGACGCTGGCGATCGAAGTCCCTACGCTGCCTGCCTCGGACGTCGCGACGCACTGCGAGACGATCGTCGGCTGTGCGCGCGAGGCGCTGAGGGAGAGGAGCCTGTCGCCGCTGCTGCTGCTCTACCCTTTGCGGGTGGCCGGGGCGCGGGCGTGGACGGTAGAGGAGCAGAGGGTTGTTGATGGCCTGTTCACTGAGGTGGGGAGGGAGTTTGTTGTCGCTGAGGCGTTTCTGGGGGAGTTGAGGGAGATTTGGCAGGTGAGGAACGAGATGGCTGGGCTTGTAGAAGGGCTGGTAGAAGTTGAAGAGTTTGTATGAAGAGTATGTACGATTCTGAAATACACAGAGCTATCTAGGCCAGATGAATCCCGACAAGTATATTTACGGCAGTCCAAGCATTTCCTTCGCCCTCGTCCGCAGCTTGAACTTCTGGATCTTCCCACTGGCGGTCTTGGGATAATCCTCAACCCAGAAGACGTGCTTCGGCACCAAGTGTCCGGAAAGATGCTCCCTCACCCAGTCCCTGACCGCGTCCTCCGTCAGCTCCTCCTCGGACCCCTTGCTACGCACGACAAACGCGGCGACGCTCTCCCCGAGCTTATCACACGGGACGCCCACGACCGACACGTCCCCGACGAGCGGATGCTGCAGGAGGCAGTTCTCCACCTCGAGCGGGTGGATGTTCTCGCCGCCGCGGATGATCAGATCCTTAATCCGACCTGTGATGGCGACGTATCCGTCCTCGTCCATGCACGCCTCGTCGCCGGAGTACATCCACGTCCGCCCGTCGGCATCTTCAATGCGGTCTTCGGCCGTGCGAGCCGCGTCGACCCAGTAGCCGCGCATGACGAGATATCCCGCCGCAGCCAGCTCGCCCTTCTCACCGCGCGGAAGCACCCGCGATCGGTCGAGGGGGTCGACGACCTTCAAGGTTGTGTGGGGCATGGCGCGACCTACGGAGGCCGTGCGCAGGGCCAAGGGGTCGTCGGGGCTCGTCATGCAGCTGACGGGGCTGGTCTCGGTTTGTCCGTAGCAGATGACGAGGTCGCGGAGGCCGAGAGTCGTGTAGAGGCGGTGCATGAGAGCCTCGGGGACGGAGCTGCCGGCTGCGATGCCCTTTGTCAGGTTGCGGGGGAGGTCGGCTGGGTCGACGATGCCGGCGGCTAGGGCGTCGAGGACGGCGATGAACATGGTGGCGACGCCGTAGAGGCCCGTGGCGTCATGGGCGGCAACGGTGCGGAGGGTTGCTGATGGATCGAAGGCCGGGGAGGGGAAGAGGATGGCGGCGCCCGTGGTTGCGGTGGCCATGTAGCCGAGGATGCAGCCGAAGCAGTGGAAGAGGGGAGGGGGCACGACGATGCGGTCGGAGGGGTCGAGACCCATACGGGCGGCGATGAAGGCGCCGTTGTTCAGGATGCCTGTGTGCGTCAGCATGGCGGCCTTGGGGGCCGAGGTTGTGCCCGAGGTGAACTGGATGTTGATCGTGTCTGATGCCGAGAGAGGTGAGTCTGGCGTGATGGAGTTGAGAGACCCGTCAAGAAGACGATCAAAGGGGGTCAGGGCGCGGTATGACTTGAGAGGAAAGTTGACAAGAGGGTGAGATGCCGAGTTGTCGAGGACGACGATTGACTTGAGTGATGGTACGGTGGGAGATTCGACCTTGCTTCCTTCGAGGTCGGGTACCAGCGCCCGCAGCAGCTCCTCGTTGCTTCGCCCTCGACATGGCTTGTAGGCCAAATCCGTGACTGCACCAATAATGAGGACCTCGACACCAAGAAAGTCGAGGCCGGCAGTGACCTGCTTCACGTTGAAGCCTGGGTTAAGAGGGACGAGGATGGCCCCGAGCTTGAACGCAGCGTAGGTCAGAGCAGCGAACTCGCTGCAGTTGCCGAGGCTGACCGCGAGGCGGTCACCTTTTTTGACACCAAGAGACCGTAAGCTGTTGGCGAGCCGATTGGAAAGCAGGTCCAAGGCTTCGTAGGTGAGGCTCGTCTCCTGGAATCCCGACACCGAGGAGGGTAGGTCTTGTGCCGCCGACGTGGGTGAGCGGGCGATGACTGCCGGCCTATCACCGAATCGGGAAACGATAGAAGCGAAGTGTTCAGGAATAGTTTGAGTGAGTAGTGGAGGCTGGTCATGTTGTTACAAAGGAGGCTCATCTTGAGGATATCTTCAGAAGACATACCTGGTCAGGACCAACACTCAGGCTGTCCCTCATTGCGGAGAGGCATCTTCGTGACGTGGAAGCTCTTGGTCTGAGGAACCTCTCAAGGGACCTAGGACTGCGCCGCAAGCAACGTGACGGGATGAGAAGCATATTCGAGACTGTTGGAGGTTGTCGCGTGAGAGGTGATGGCGGTGTTCGATGGCGGTGTTCGATGGCGGTTTGGAGACGGCGGTCATGAGCATGCAAGCTGACGAAAGTAGCTGCACGTGAGAGATGATAATCAAATGTATGGTCTTGAAAGAAAGCATGCAAAGCAAGGTAACAAGCAAGCAAGACGAGGCTGATGTCGATGATTGATCAATGGAGATTAGAGACGGGGAAAGAGCTAAAGCCGTCTTTACCTTGGCTGGCATTGAGCCTCGGGGAGGTGCGTCTGCCAAGACCCCGGTATACGGCAAGCTGCCCCCCAAGCCTCCCCATGGATGCGGAGAAAGTGCGGGGTACGTACCTCGTCTGGCCGACCCTAGCCGCTGGCCACTGAAGTTAGCCTTGGGGAAACAGACACAGGCGAGTGAGTCTTGGCTTGTCTGTTTGTTGGGGCACTCGGCCGAGTTCTTGTACACGAGGTTCGAACATCCAGTCAAGCTCGCAAACGACATGGAAACGACAAAATAATGTAACAAGTCGTTTTGTCACGGTCCATCCCCCTTTCTGACTGGGTATAATACAAAAAAGAGAGGCCATCCACGAGGAGTATCCCATCATGCTTCGAGCATGCAGTTGTTTTCTCCTCCCTCTTCCTCCATCATGTTCCCTCGGAAACGACAAAAGCCATCTATGCGAAATCAAAAGAATTCTATACGTGTCACATCCATGCCGCCCCCCATGATAATGCAGTCCGTCGCTTCGAGGGCCATCGCAGGATACGAGCCCGTCGTGTCCATAGGCAGACACCACAATGTTCCAACGCCGTGTTGTAATGCAGTCGGTCAACATGTACAGTGTGGTAGAGAAGAATAGGAAGGAAATCGTCGTTTCATCGTAGCGAGCAGCTCGTGGCCGCTAGTCGTTGTTCTCGCCAATGTGGCGTAGCTCCTCGGGCTTCCATGTGCCTGCGGATCAATTAGCAAAACTTCTCTGATCAGAGAGAAAGCAGGCCAAACATACCCTCAAAGTCGTGCTTCACGAAAGCCATCGGATCATCATAATCCTTGGCACCCATCTGCTGCACGCCTGGGCTGAAGCTTGTGATCGGCAACACCACAACGTCTCCCACCTTCTTCGACTGCTCCATGCCAGTGAAGTTGCGCCAGTCGATCGCGCCCTTCGAATTGGACATGTCAAAGTACCTCGCATCATTCAAATAGTCGAACACTGTGTCTGTCCATACAGCGGGGCCAGTGAACTCGACCACGTTGTCGTCCATGACCTTGGACAGCTGCCCCGCCTTGGCCCTCTTCAGTGTCTCCTGCGTGATGCGGGTGACAATGTCGCGGAGCACCGGGTGACCGGGCTTCGACTGGATCGTCCACTGGCAGAACTGAATCCTTCGGCTGTACCAGTCGTGCCAATCTGGGCGGTCGGGGTCGGCCTCGATGCCGATCACTAGGCCAATAGACGTCGTCGGAATGCGGTCGGGAACCCAGTCGAGCGCAGAGCGGATCGCATAGGTATCAATGTCGGAATAGATGCCGCCGCGCGCCAGCAGAATGAGGTAGCGGAAGAAGTCGGCCTTTAGCACTGGCAGCGGTAACGCGTCGTAGGCTTCGAGCACTTCGGGGACAGAGGCGTACAGCAAGCGGAGAAGGTTCACTGCGACGCTGTCTGTGATGACTTCGTGGATGAAGCCGGGGTGCTGCTCGGACCAGCTGGCCTCCTGTTCCCGGAACTGGAACTTGCTGTCCTGCGGTGTGGTTTTCCACGTCTGCCACACGTAGGCAGGAAACTTTGTCTCGACGTCATAGGGGTATTGGTAGGCAAGCTTCTCATAGAGAGGCAGCTTGGACATGTCCATCATGGGCTTCTGCGCGGACACGCGAGCGTTGGGGTTGGTATTGCGGTGAGGGGAGGACGAGGGGGTCGTCGCCGGCTCGGCATCGTGGGCCTTTTGAGTCGTCGGCGCAACTGGAGGTTTCGCTATCGAGGTATTGTGGGTGGACGTGATGAGATAGAATACGATCAGAACAAAGGCGGCCGCGGCCAGGGCTCTCCTCGGAGTCAACATGGCGAGCTTGAGATGTCGAGGTCGAGAAGTGGGTGGTTGGTTTGTGAAGCAGCGCGTAGGCTACAAAGGCATGGAAGTTTGTCGCGACGAGGTTCGGTGGTCGGACTGGGTTCGTAGATTAGGATCGCCCGTCTGAAGGACGAGAGAAGAGGTTGGTTGGTTGGCTGGCTGAGATGGTTCTGGGAAGACTTGGTCAGCTAAGGTCCGGTTCCGCGCTGATGCCGCGCAATACGGGCGATCATGCCGTTTTTCAGACAAGTGGGCTGGTAACAAAGGTGGATAGATGATAAGAGCCAGAGGAGAGGAAAATGTGCCTGGGAAAACGTTTGAGGGCGCGACAAGAAGAAGCAATGTAAACGAAGCTGGCTTGTCGTAGGCCTCAGTGTTGGGTGGATGGAGGGCCTGAAGAATGTTTCACGGCGCAGCAGGCTGAACTTCAGCTCGAAAAGGCAGTGCTTACGACGAGGACGCGTAGCTGGTCGAGGAGTTCCAGGGTTTGGGTGGTAGGCAGAGGTTCCGTACTAACTTTTGCAACTGAGATGGCTCAAGGATGCACGATGCTTCGATGGTAGGAATTGCCTTGCCGTGTTCAAACGGTGGCGCCAGTTGCGATTGAATACCTTGGGTAGAAGTGCCAGCGACAGGCAGCAGGCAAAGGATCAGGAAGAAGAAACGAAAAAGGTTGCAGGAAAAGAAGCCGGCTGGAGAAGGTCCAGTCAGTGGTAGGAATACAAGAGCGAGGTCGATGACTGGACTAGATTACAGGTCGAAGGGAGAGGGCGAAGATAGCTCAACGAAGGTGCCAAACTGTGGAAAAAGGCGAGCTGGTGACAATGGAGATGGAATTCAGGGATCACTGGCCTCGACTTTTGGCGGTGACATTGAGGCAGAAAAGAAGAGGTGCACGGGCTTGCCGGTCGCCGTTTGATAGGGGCAGAGCAACTCCTGCAGGGGTGGGGGCAGTGCGCCAAAGGAGTGGACGACCGACTCAGTTAGCGCCACGGATAGTGACGACACTTTCCCATGGCGAAGCTTTAGCTACCCTACCTAAGGTACCTTACCTGTCAGTCTCCCTTTCCCAGGTTTCAGTGGCACGCAAGGTCTCAACTGGTGTCTGGCATTCCCATTCGAGTCCCCCACCAAGCCAAAGAATTTCGCGGCTTATGATTGAACAGTATTCACCCCAGAGCATTGGATTCCCCATCTCTAGATGTTGGTCACTGTAATGAAGAATCGAATAATTCAGCACATTGAAATTGATGCAAATGCCTGTCTGGGACTGGGCTCGTTTCATCGCAGAGCCCTTGTCAGTGGGGGGTCCGAAATAGACGTTGGCTGTGGTCGGTCCTGCCGATCACTTCCACGATTCCTTCCTTCCTTCCTGCCTGCCTGCCTGCCCGCACGCCCACTGTCCTGAGTAATAAGGGGACAAGCTTCTGTTCTCCAGCGCCTGCACTGGACCTGTACCTGCACCGGCAGGCGGCACAATAAGATGCGACGCTGCGAACGGAGTTCTCGCTCAAGCAATTGTCATCAGCTGACGACAGCACCATCCAATTCCGCGTTTGAGGAAACTCGACAGCATCAGATTGATCATTCTACACCTGTTCACTTTACTTCATAATGCCTCGTCCATACTACTCAGCGATATATGCGACGGGCTATTCCATCTGATCTCTCTGCAGCGCCCTACAGACTGGAAGCGCAGCCAAGCAGCAGCACCATCGAGTCCAGCCCTGACATCTGTCACCGCCAGGGAGCATCCCCCGGAGTCTCCATTTTTGCTGGGCCCGATCATCAATCTGTCCCAACTTGACACCGGACGGTCATGCGACCGCCCATTCTTTGACCAAGCAGGAAACGCATCCGTTTCGGGCTGAGTCGAGATAGACACCCGTCTGAAGTCGACAGCTCTTCTCCAATGGTCTGGACTCGCCGAGGGACAATCGTGTACCCCCAAGCTGCGACAGCTGTGGCCGCTTTGTGATCTGGTTCACCTCGGACAAGCCGCGCACTCCCGACAACGGCGCGGGTTACGGCACGTCTCGGTGGTCTTTTTTGGAACGCTCTGAACCGTGGTGTTTTCTGTTTCTCGATTTGGAATCGCAGTACTAGGCGTCTGAGAACGTGTCAATCTGTCTGATACTCGCACGACTCAGCGATTAGAACGTCGGCAGATGTAAGTCATCGTTGAAGCGACCTGCGCTGCCCAGGGCTGTACTGCCCACATCATCATGAAGTACGACCGATATTTTGGCCGTTGGCTCAACGCGAACATGCTCGTCCAGAGGTCATCGCTACTGTAGCGGTGTGACGGGACACGGGGAAACAGAACTGTCATTCTGTTGACTGTTTCGTTTTCCCACGACGATGCAGCGGACAAGGCATCACAGGGTACAATGAGCCACCCACGCGTCACGAACCGCTCTACAAGTGTGCTTGCAAGCATGATAGCGGTGCTTTTCGCGCTTACTTGCCTCATCATTTATCTTCGGCAAGGCGCGCGATCCAATGTGGTATCCTCTCGATGTTTGGCCTTGGTGACATTGCATTTGTTGGGTGGAAGTTGAGGTGGGAGCTATTGAATTGCTCACAACTTCTCGTGTTGGTACAAAACAGGACGTCTCCATTCGGAACCACATATCATCCAGTCTTGGCGTGGAGGACCAAAGACGATAGTGAGCCCCAATGGACTGGCCACACCTGTGCAGCTGTTCGCGTCGTGTCTTATCAATTGGAAGCTTCACCTTCACCCCACTCGACTACCCCTCCTGCCGTCCAAACGGTGGTATCCCGCACCTCGGTCGTGTCGCTAATCGCTAATTGACCCCGCCATCGTCCTGGACGTCACCAGGCCTCCGGTGCTTCACGGCAACCTTCATCCAGCCTTCTACTCTTATTTTCGACACGAGGAGAGGATGCATGACATTTGACAGACATTTGATCAGTAAGAAAAAGAAAAAGAAACATTCGCTCTTCATTAGCCTGCAATCATCTTCAACATGGCGGTCCATCCCCTGTCGCCTCTCACCAAGGCCGAGTTTGAGCAGGCCCGCGACATCGTCATCAAGCTTCAAGAGGCCGAGCACACTCTATTCTTCCGCTCTGGCTGTCTGCAAGAACCTGCTAAAGCAGAACTTGTTCCCTTCCTGCAGGCTGAGCATGAGGGCAGCCTGACTGACGACACGCCACGCCCACCGCGTTTGGCTCTTATCCAATACGATGTCATTCACGCAGCGTCCAAGTCTGTTCAGTACACCCAGTCCATCATTGACCTGGGACTAGGGAAGCAAGTCGAGCGACATGCTGCTGGTCCAAAGTGTGAGACTAGTATGAGCCCGTGAGTTCAGCTACCTACCATCATGCGCCTCCAATAGCTGACATGCCCAGTGAGGAGTTCGGTATCCTCCAGGACGCCTGCATCGAGTCGCAGACTTTCAAAGATGCCATGGCCGAGTTTGCCCTACCCGAGCACTATGTCATCACCATCGATCCATGGCCATATGGTGGACCCGACCCCGAAGAAGACATCCCTCGACTCATGCAAGGGCTCGTCTTTGCTCGCGACACGTCAAGCAAGAACCTCGACTCGAATCACTACGGGAACCACATTCCCATCATTCCCGTCATGGATGTGGCCACGAGGGAGATCATCCGCATCGACCGGCTCGCAACGGGAGGCGACCAAGATGGTATGGAGGCTCACCCTCGGCAGGCCGCCCCGAAGCCGCTCTTCCACCATGGCAAGCCCGCGGAATATGTCACGGAGCTTCTTGATCGCCCCCTGCGAACCGATATGAAGCCGATCAACATCACACAACCCGAGGGAGCTTCATTCACGGTGCACAAGGATAACCTTGTGGAGTGGCAAAAGTGGCGTTTCCGTCTCGGGTTTACCCCGAGGGAGGGCGCCGTCATTCACGACCTCTGCTATGACAACCGACCTATCATCTATCGTCTGAGCTACAGCGAGCTGACGGTTCCCTACGGCGATCCGCGACCACCATTTCACCGGAAGCAGGCGTTCGATCTGGGCGATGCTGGCTTCGGCCGTGTTGCGAACAACCTCGAGCTAGGCTGCGACTGCCTAGGAGCGATTCACTACTTCGACACGTTCCTCGTTGATCCGTCAGGAAACCCTACCCTGGCCAAGGCAGTTGTTTGTCTTCACGAGCAGGATAACGGCATCGGATGGAAGCATACAAACTATCGGACAAACCGCGCCGTCGTGGCCCGTCACCGTGAGCTCGTCATCCAGTGCGTCGTTACGCTAGCCAACTACGAGTATGTCTTTGCCTACAAGCTTGACACGGCAGGTGGTATCACGTTGGAGACCCGAGCGACGGGGATAATGAGTGTCGTGGCCATTGACGACGGCAAGACCTCCAAGTACGGCAATGTCGTGGCCCCTGGCGTCCTGGCCCAGAACCATCAGCACATTTTCGCCATTCGCATCGACCCAGCTGTAGACTCGTACGCTGCTGGAGGTTCGAGAATCATTATAGAGGAGAGCGTCCCCATGAAGAAGGATCCGACTACGAATCCTTTCGGTAATTACTATGAGATCCAGAAGAAGACGGTTGGAAAAGCATGCTGGGTCGACGCTGAGCCGAAGCTAAATCGCGTCATTCGACTGGAGAACTCGACCAAGAAGAACGAGGTCTCCGGACGCAACGTCGGGTATAAGCTGACGCCACCAGCGACGCAGCTCTTGCTTGCCGACGAAGACAGCCAGCAGGCGCGGCGGGCGAAGTTTGCGCAGCACCACGTATGGGTTACCGGCTACCGAGAGGGGGAGCTCTGGGCGGCTGGCGAGTTTACGAATCAGAGCATGGAGGAGACAGGTGGTGTGCACGACATGGTCAAGCGAGGCGACTGGTTCTTGGGCGAGGGAGGCAAGAATGGAACCAACGGAGCTGTTGACAACGGCAGCGACACCGAGGGGAGACTGAGCTCTCCCGTTCTCTGGAGCGTCTTTGGGCTGACGCACAATCCTCGAGTCGAGGACTGGCCTGTCATGTGAGTTTAGACGGACGAGAGTGATGCGAGAGTTCGAACTGACGAGACGCAGGCCTGTCGAGATTCACCATCTCAGCATTCGGCCCGCCGACTTCTTCACCTCCAACCCAGCGCTCGACGTCCCGACTACGAAGAATCAGACCTCCGTCGCCGTCCCTTGCTGCGGTACCAATGGCGATAGTCAGGGGCTGCCTTCTAGGTCAGCCGATGAGGGCCATAAAGTGCAAGAGGAACCAGTGGTCCATTTGCAAAGCGGTGGACCGGACATTGACGTGGAGGCGGCAGGGGCCCAAGTCAACGGGAAGAATTAGTCTGCATGCTTGACAATGTGATCCATTCTGTCTCCCAATGAAGGACAGGCACGCGCGGTCATGTTTAGCATCGTTTGACACGTTGATGGCAATTCTGTTTTGCTTGCACGTTGACCTTTTCAGTGGTCGATCTTGAGGGAGAAATCTACGTAACCAACACCCTGGTGAATAGAACTCGTTGAGATGATGTCGACGTCTGCGGTGGTCAGCCTGAGAACACGATAGAAACAAGTCAAGAGCGGCGTATGAAAGCAAGAACTCACCCGGACACACATACTCGGGGGCATTCGCAATGGTCAGCCCGCCAGACACCTCGAGCAGAAAGTGTCTCTTCCCCGCCCACCTCTCCTTCAAACTCCTAGAAGCGACCCTGACGCCCTCGCCAGTAAAGTTGTCAAGCATGACAACATCAGCACCAGCTTCGATGGCCTCATCGGCCTCCGCCTCGCTCTGCACCTCGACCTCAATCTTCAGCGAGAATCCAGCCACGCTCTTGGCGGCGCGCACGGCGTCCGTGATGCTCCCCCTGCTCCAAACATGGTTATCCTTCAGCATGACCATGGCGCTGAGGTCCATCCTGTGCGCGTCCGCGCCGCCAACGAGCATGGCGTACTTCTCCACGAGGCGGAACCCGGGCGTCGTCTTGCGCGTGCCCGCCAGGACGCCGGTGTAGCCTGCTGCGCGCACGGCGGCGACGGTGTTGCGGGATGCGGTGGCGATGCCGGCTGCGCGTGCGAGGGTGTTGAGGGCCACGCGCTCGGCGAGCAGGACGCCGCGGGCGGGCCCGGAGACGGAGGCGATGGCTAGGGGGGTCCCTGGCTGCGGAGACAGGAGGGAGCCCTCTGGGACGTGCCAGGTTATGGTGCAGCCGCACTGGCGGAAGGTTTCGGTTGCGAAGGGGACGCCGGCGAGGACGCCTGGGGATTTTGCCCAGAGGGTTGCTGTTCGGGGCGCTTCGCCGACGACGAAGCCGCCGTAGTCGAAGGAGGGGGTGTCTTCGGCGAGCCAGGCTGTTACTTGGGTTGTCCAGCTTGGGGGGAGGAGGTGGGCGTAGGATGAGGGGGGTTCTTGGTCGGTGGCCATTGTGAGGAGGCTTCGTGAGGGTTGTCGGGGAGTGTGTATCGGATATTGTTGTGACAAAGCTGAAATCGCAGAGTGGTTCCTCTGAGTTGTTCGATTAAAACCTGCCCGAGGTTCAGGAGAATGAATCACGATGGCGAAGGGCAGGTGGCGGCAAGTCGAAGTATCACCAGCACGACCCCGCCATTCCGAGGCAAGCCGACGTCGGGGACCGCGGGGTCTGCGCTAGCGTGCCTGACAGCTGAAGATGGGGTCCGGTTGCGCCCGAGGCTCTAACCAGCTGGTACCAACTGTTCACACAAAGACGCGACATCTCACATTGGAATTTGGCGCGATCATCAATGCCTCTCGACATCCCTCGGACCTTCCTCACTATCAGACACGTGAACTCAACGGACAATCCGAATCCTCAGTCACTGTAGCCATGGCCAGAGTCACCCGCAGTCAGGCCGCTTCCGGGCAAACATCATCGAAACCAGGTACGGCTGCGCCGCCAACAAAGAGCCTGAAGCGACAGAGTGACGCGTCTGATGAGGAAACGCCGCCGCCGAAACGTCAAGCAACAGTACCCAAACCAAGAGCAAAGGCCGCTTCAAAAGCTAAATCGGAATCGAAACCCAAGACTGAAAGCAAAACTGTGTCTCCGGCACCTAAGGAAGCACCCCCTGCCAAGCCCTCGAAAGTCAGTGTTCTGTGTTCTCACTGCGGTCAACTGAGCGGGCAATGCTTTCATGCCGCATAAACCAGGATAGAGCTGACGTCCCTATAGAAATCAGGCGCTGCCGCAAAGAAGACAGCACCGGCGCGAAAGTCCGTCGACGAGCTCAAGGCGCTGCGCGATGCCTACGATGATGTCCCTGATGTCAACCCTGAGCGTGCAGCGCGGGATCCGCCTGATGCGCCCATGTTCTGGCTGATGAAGTCGGAGCCCGATGTTCGTGTCGAAGACGGATACGAGATCAAGTTCTCGATTGATGACCTGGGGGAGAGAAAGGCTCCCGAAGGATGGGACGGTGAGTCAACAATCTCCGGTCACAGCCCCTATTTTCTGCTCATTTGACGGCTAATTATGACGAGGCATTCGCAATTATGTTGCGAGGAACAACCTGCGGCAGATGAAAAAAGGCGACAAGGCCTTTTTCTACCACTCAAATTGCAAGGAGCCAGGTGTCGTGGGCATCATGACCATTGTGAAGGAGCACTCCCCAGACTGTAAGCCGCCCAACACTCCTCCGTCGCAACACTGCTCACTGTGCCCAGGGAACGCATGTATCAACGACAATCCTTACTACGATGCTTCGGCACCCCACGATGGCAGTAAATGGAGTCTCGTCCACGTGAAGATCGATCACAAATTCCCTGCCATCGTCCCCTTGAGGCTGATCAAGGAACTCCCGAGCGACAGCCCGCTGAAGGATATGCAGCTTCTCAAGCAGTCGCGATTGAGCGTCAACAAGGTTACACAGACAGAATTTGATGAGGTCATCCGAATTGCCAAGAGTCTCACAACCGATAAGGAATGGGAGCGTACGGCCGCGGAGACGAAGAAACTTATTAATTACTCGGCGTGAACACAGTACCTTGGTAAGTAATCAGGGATGGCACTTTATTGACGGGCGAATCCCATTTCATTTCTGCATAATTGATACATCTGCATGCTCCAATTCTCCAATCTCGATTGCTTCCCCGCGTCTGATCCTCCCGTCATTCCAGGTTGCCGGTCTTCTGGCAACTTCATCGTCATGTCTCACATGGCAGGGGCGGGAGCAGGAGCGGCCTCACCCTCGGGCTCGCCCTCTCCGACAACAGGTTCAGCAGGGGCCTCGCCCTCCACAGGAGCTGCCTCCTCCCCTTCGAGCGTCAGAGATTGGTACTGCTGTACCGTCTCGTCGGCGACGCCCGAGATGACGAGGATGCCGTCGCCAATGGGGTGCAGCTTGCCGTGCTCCTCCGTCCATCCAAAGGTCTTGCGCCCGTCCTCCTCGCGGGCATGTTCCTCCTCGATGTCGGCGACGCACTCCTCCGAGATGCCGTGCACGACGATGAGGTTGTGCGTCTCGTCGATGGTGAGCTCTGTGTCTGGCGTGATGAAGCGCTCGCAGGCGGCATTGTTGGTAAGCCAGCAGGGAGCCGGGGGGATGACGCCGCCGGCGACGTCGGCGTCAGGGATGGGGGTGCAGCGCTTGATGAGGCCGGCTGAGGCGAGGGGGAGTAGGGCCAGGGCGAGGGTGTACATTTCGTGTTTGATATTTGGTATTTGGTGTAGTGTTGGTGAGGTATTTGACAGTAGTGGTGCTGTAAGGCAGGCTGAGTAGGTGACTTGAGGCTGATACTGAGTTGAACGGCTTTCATGTCCTGGAGATAGCGTTACGGAACCATATATACCCCATGGGGAACACAGGTCTTGGCAATCGTGATCCATCCTAAGGGGACGGGTCGCACAGGAATGGGATTTGCGTCAGGTCGACGATCTGAGCCTGCGCGGTCGAGACAGACAAAGGCCACTCTCCGTGCCAGCTGTACTGCCAGGGGGCACACAAAAGAATCTGTGGCGCGCTGGTTCCTCAGGCAGGATTAGAAGAGAATGGTTAACAACCGATTCTAACCCTGAGTCGGGAATCGAACGTGTGACGTGAAAGCATGACCTGTGTAAGAGCACAGGGGTGCATTTTCCCAGTTCGATTCCACTAGGCCATTCTCTAGATCCACTGTCGGAGAGCAAGGAACAAAAGTAGTACAAGAGGGTTGCTGCCTATGTCATAGTTGCCGTGGAGGTCTGGTCCTCGGCAGCCATATTCACACAAGTCGTACAACCTCCAGTATGTGAATCCTGCTAAATGCCAAGGTGAATTCCTGTAAACAGACAGGTAGGTAGTATCAAACGCCTATCTTCATAAGGAAGACTAGGTACCTAGAGAACCCTGACCCTTGAATACTGCTACTATGGACAACTTTTAAGGCTCTCAAATAGCTTTCTTTCTCTTCAGTATTCATATCACACTGACTAAGGGGGCTTGAAACGGAAGCCAACTCCATAGTAAGGTAGCATTGTGGTTAGGTCGTATAGTATTTTGCATTTCAGTATTTTCAGACTCTCAGAAGTGAAGCAGTGGTGTTCTTCTCCTTTTCTCAAGGGTCGAACAACTGCAACTATATTGTGCCTTATCAACGCAGCGATGGACACAGTTTCTTGCCAGCCTACACATCCCCCCACTGGTAGATAACATGCCTTTCTCCGAGCGCCGATTTGAGCACCAGCACCAAGTCATCAATGGACGTCAAGAACTTCAGATAAAGCGTGACAGCCACACAATACCGCCGGTGATTCTCATCCTGGAGCTGCTCGCTGCTCAGCATCGTCCGCTCCGTCGCCTGCAGCATAGACTCGACCGCCCTACGCACCAGCGGCGCCGGCAACCGCTCAGGCAGCGGCGACCCCGTCCTCAGCGCCTGCTCGACGATGGCCAGCACGGCCATGATGTCGCCGATGGTGCGGTCGTCCTGGATGCCGCTCACGAGCGCAAGACGCTCCTGGAAGCCCGGCGGCAGCGTCGACGCCAGCTTGAGAAGGCCGCCGAGGGCCTGGTTCATGTACTGACACAGCTCCTGCGTCTGCCTCAGAACGGCCTGGTCAAAGGGGCCGAATGTCGGCTCCATCCTCAGCAGGGCAATGGAGGGGTCAATGGCTGCGAGGGACTCGGCAAGCTCGAGGGAGATCTGCGCGGCGACGGTGCCAAGGGCAGCGTTCTCGTCGCGGCGCCCCGAGTGTGAGAGTAGCAGGGCGTAATGGTCCGAGAGGGTCCTGACGGAGTTGGCGAGAGTCTTTCGCACGTGGTTCGTCGCGGAGGGAGGTTTCGGGAAGACCTGGACGATCAGGGAGGCGACGAAGCCGAGGAGGACGGTAACGATGCGCTTCCAGAAGGCAGCGTAGCCCTTGCCCGGGAGGCCATACTGGTTCGTGTGGTCCTGGTCCCAGCTGAAGCCGACGACGAGGGCAAAGGTGGCGCCGCCCATGATGACGGCTATGGCGAACGCCGGCGGCAGGAACAGCCGCATCCAGATGATGGGTACGATCATGACGGCCGTGATGGCTGCCATGCCGTAGGGGTTGCCCGGACCGCTGCCGGCTCCGATGTACCATGTCACCATGCCCACGAGTCCGCCAATGATGGTGCCAAGCACGCGAGCGATGACGGAAAAGGTAAAGTCGGCCATGTACACGACGAGGACGGTCTGGGCGCTGATGACAGCCCAGATTCCCTTTTCGCGGTAGAAGAAGCCGGCCGAGTGAGGGATCGAGGCGGGGATCGATGTCGCGACGGTAACGATGACCATGCGCAGGGCATACATGCCCGCCGGGTTCGTGAGCCATCTGTAGGTTGCCACGAGGGCGGGGCTGAGGCCGCGACGGCTGGCAGAGGAGCCCTGGTGTCCTCGGCCTGCTTCGAGGCGGCAGCGGGCCTCCTTTGTCTGCTCGTCAACTGAATCGATCTGGGACTCGTCGTCAGGGTCCTTCTCATTAGGGCCACCGTCACCAGACGCGGGGACTGCAGACCGTCCGTTGAACACCCACGAGAGAGCATACTGCAGGCGGCAGGGGAGCCACATGCGAGGCGTCGTGCGCGTCTGGGAGAGCTCGAGAATATCCTCGAGAAGTTTCTCGAGCGCATTCGTGACGGCCAAGATGCGCTCCTCGAAGACCATGGCGATGACCATGCTGGAGAGGAACGGGCGGCCGGATCCCTCCGGTGGCTTCAGGTTACCTTCCTTGTCGAAGAGCTCTGCGTGGGCTTCTAAAACGCCCTTGCTCGTGCTGGTAATGCATTCGTCGCGGGCCGCTCGCAGCCTGGGTATCGTTGCTCGTAATTGTGCTGTCAGTTCGTCGAAGCGAGACTGAGGCGCCTTTCGGATCCATCGGCTCTCATTGACGGAGGAGATGTACCTGGCGGCGAGATCGACGCCGTCGACCCCTAGCTGCAAGATGTCTGCGGTTGTCGACTGCAGCGTCTTTCGCGTCTGCGAGCGGATCGGATCGTGTTCCGGCCGCTGGAGCGCGACGACGAGGCTCCTCGCCTCGCGACGATGGCGCTGCCCGATCTGATACCCGTCGTTTCGTTCGGGCAAGCCGGTGAAATCACTACTCTCGTGCGAATCGGAGTGCTTCTTCCCGTCTTCTTCCGTCATCTGCGCCGCATTGACCCTCGCAATGTGAAAGTCGATCAGATATAGGCTCGAAGTCGCAAGGTCACGAACGTGGCGATGCAGACCTTGGACGTCGTCAGCGCCCAGACGGCCACGTGAGAGATCAAGCGGCAGGAAGGCGAGGTTCGGCTGCGAAGCCTTGAACATGGCGATTATGCCGCCCCTCATGGCCTTGAGGCTCGCGAGTGGTACGTCCTCGTCGTCTCTGAGGCGATTCTGCGTCGTCGTGAGAGCAAAGCCCGACATGCGCGTGAGTTTCTGCAGCTGGTCGAGGACGACGTATGAGGTCGACAGCGGGAAGATGAGGAGACAGCACGCCAGCCCGAGACCGATGCCAATGGCTGCCGGCTTTACGATGACGACGCACAGGGTGGCCATGAAGGCCGGGAGGGTGGGACCGACGAGGATGAAGATGTCGGTGACGATGATGCTGAAGATTTGCATGGCGAGCAGCTTCGGATTGGTGCACCGGACGCGGGACACAACGTAGATGAAGATGCAGCCCATGATGTAGTAGACGGCCGTGACGCGGGCGTCGAGCATGAAGCCGTCGTGGACGAGAACCTGGGCCTCCCACGCCGGCGACTGTCCCGTCTGCTGGGCGGCGGCGCCGGCCGCGTCCCGGAGCGCCGCGACTCGCGATTGATTCTCGGCGGTCGGCCGAGCGGCCATGGCGGCCTTCATGGTGAGCAGGCCCCATGCCCAGGCGAGGCACATGCCGATCATGATGGAGAGGGCGGCGAGAAGGTAGACGAAGACGGTGCCTGCGGGCGGGGCGATGAACAGCAGGATGGCCCCGAGGAAGGCGGCAATGCCGATGGCGTCAAAGGACGGCCGGATGAAGATGAGCAGCATCGATATCCAGGCGGCGAGCCAGCACCGGAACAGCGTCTTGAGGTCAAGCGCGTTAAAGTGGTTGAGCCATCCTGGGAGCTGTCGTCGTTGAGCTGGCGGTGGCCGTGGCGTAGACGACAATGCCGACCGCGTCACCTTTTCTTGGCCGTTTTCTGATGCCATGTTTTGTGTATTTACTTCGTCATGTCGCGAAGGTCAGGGAGCGGAGAAATCTGCTCGCCATCACAGCCTCGTATCCCCAGACTGGCTTGTCGGGATCACGGCAATGACATTACTAGAGGCATAATTAGCTACAAGCGCTAACTAGTCAGTCGCTCCCTTTAGCTGTCGAAGAATGCATTATCAATGACGTCACGGGCTGTCTCAAATTAGAGCCCAATCTTAGGATCTTGACTCGTTTGATGCATGATGCATAGTGATTGAGGTGGAGGTCATTAAAAACCATGATTTCTCTTGTTGGCGAGGCAAACGAAGCAGCCTAGGTGAGCACTTCGAATGTATTGTCGTCCTGGCATCGCGACATGCTCTCTTCGTTCGCGGTTGATTTTGTAGTCTAACGTAACCACGTTGCAACGTACGTGCCGCCTCGGTGTAATGAATTCGTTACTTGGTGGGCGGCTCAGATCATGATTCGACAATGCTTGGCTATTCATGTGAGTGTTCAGTTGATGTGGGTAAATGTACTCATCCCAGAGACTGAAGTTTTGGGTGATGACTATAGTTCTGCTGACCCAGCCACCGTACACCCGCATTGGGAAGTTCCTTATAACAATAATAAGTATATCATTAAACCTCATAAGACTATTTCTTTCATCTGGTTGCTCAGACTTACATTGATCATTCGTTGACAGTATGGCTTGTATGGGTTAACAGGCTTGAGCATCAACCCTCTAAAAATACACCCCAAGTGGATCAGGTCGTTATCCGAGGAAAGGTACACCTGATTCGACTTAGCTGCTGCAGCTTGTGGTAGTGTAAGAGCTCAACAGTCACCAAGTCCTGCGGGAGCCAAATTCAGCACGTACAACGTGTACGCAACGGTATCATATATATTCTGTGGTATCGCCGTTGTCGGGATGGAACTGGCTCTGGAGTCTCCATCTTGCAGCAGTGATATCAGGACCATTGCATCCGGAGCCCCACGAGTACCATCACCATTGGCAGAAAGATACCTAGCAATAATCTCTCACTGTCAGAGCTGTGTCTACTGCAACCCAGAATAATGCAACGGCCCTCCTTTACACATTGAACTATCTACTTATAGTACGTGAGGAAAATACGGGGTAACTGTCTAAGCGCTTTAGTTGTGATGCGCCGATTGTTTCCCTTACAAAGCCAGCCCAGATATCTCATGCAGGGCAGGTGTCAGGGCTCCCCCCTGCCGAGGCACGAGTCAGTGCGGAAGAGCTATATACTTGGTTACAGGCAAAAGTTTTGATAGGCTGTCAGGTAGCAATAAACCCTGCAAGTGGGGCTACCCAGGCAGGTATAAAAGCACGTTCCTGCTGAATTAAATAAGAAACAAACTCTCTACCTTGAATTATTCTACTTTCTATTCTACTACCTTCCTTCCTAATAGGGCAGGCACACCTCAACCAGCAGGAACGGCAGCGTATCCGTACCCTCCATACTAATACCTACCTGGGCCTAACTGCTATTGCAGCCACTACAGGCTATTCGTTATAGTAGGTCTATAGGGCAGTTGCAGCGCCTTCTATAGCAGTCGCCCCCAGAAGCGGCCGACCTCTGAAAATGAGTAACTAAGAGGCTGAAGAATTAGTTAAATACGTTATAGGCTCTATAGAAGGAAGGCGCTCTACTTTCAAAGAGCTTATATCTTAACTTTTTAATAGTTAATATAGTATCTACGTTCTTCGTAACTGCCTCTGCAGGCACGGCTATAAGCGCTACCTAGTAACCCGGAAGCCTCTAATTATAGAGACTAATAGGCGCCGGCGACTTGCCTAGGCAACCCTCTACGCTAATTAGACCGCCGACGACTAGCGGTAGGTGCTATAGACTAATAAGACCTAGGTAATAGGTAGTAACTACTAGCGATTCTACGTTACCCGTAAGGAAGGAGAGGCCTTACTTAGTAGCTGCCTAGTTATGAAAATCTAACGTAAGAAGGGGTAGATATAGTAGGGCTCCTTCTACGATAATAAGAAGAATCCTACTATTTTCTAGGAGAAAGACTAGGGCACTATTACTACTACCTCCTACTAGGAGTACGTTATACCCTTAATTATAGGGTATAATAGTACTAAAGGCCCTCTAATTCTAGTATAAGATAATACTAGTTCCTACGTCTATAAGAGTACGTTAGCTATTCTAGAGGAAGGAGGCATTGCCTATATAACGTAGCCCGCTTTTTCTCCTAATCTAAACCTAATTAAGTATATTTAGAACTAGATAAAAGACTTTATCTAGAAGAATTAGAGTAAGAACGGCCTAGAAAACCCAGGTATATAGGTCTTAAGGCTATAGGTAGAGGCTGCCTGGAATGCTATACCTTAGAAACTTTTAGAAAGTCTGATCTAGTCTATGCCCTATAGGGTTAGTATAGTTCTAGCAGCTAATAGAATGCAGACTAAATACTAGGGTAGTTTAATAAGGAAGTTACTAATAAGTGGGTCCCCTGGTCGGTACGCGACCACCTACCCGGAACTAACTGCACCCTATAGTAAGAGCGCGGAGGGCCCCCCTCCTGGTCGGAGGAGGCCAGAGTTCAGCTGTTATACCTGCGGAGACCTACGAATTGAACTGCGGCGCGTCGTTCTGGAGACCTCTTCACTCTGCCTATATCGTGACCCTGACAGCAGGACGAGGGCGTCTGAAAGTTTTCCAAGATTTAAGCCTTTTGGAACACACTCAGCTACCTAGCCTCCTTCGTGTGAGAATTCATCATGATTAATGAAGCGCCTGTTGAACTGGTGTGACTCTTACGCCGAAACTTAGAGTTCCGCGCGACCACTCGGTCGGACTCTTGGTATACTGGCCTGACTGGTAGATGTCTCGTGTCGCCAAGCGACGCGCGTCCACCCAAGAACGTCGGCCCGACGCGATGGCTTGTGTCGAATGTTTTTCAATAATCAGTCAGAGCGTGGAGATGCCATGAAAACCAAGCCTTAGCATACGTCTTGTCTCAGAGAAAATTCTGATCGCTCGACACAGCCGCTCAGGGAGTCAGGTCTGTGATATACGTGTTTGGCAGCCCAACTTCTCACGTCGAACCCATCGTCACATTGGCTTCTCAACCTCAACCGCAATTCGATGGGAAATAACCATCGAGACCCCTTCAGATTGCATTGGGAGGCCGCAACGCTGGCTTTCACCGATCACTCGACGTTTGGAAATCTATTGGCTGCCGGGACACTGCAGCCGACTAGATTTCTACCACCTTAGGACTCGTTACCTCTATTCGATGAACAAGCTCATCCACCACCAAGCACGAACGGGCGACGACCGGCGCCATGTTCTCCAACGTTACGCAGAAGATCCGAGAGGTGATGGGGCAGGATCAAGGTATGTTCATTCAGCTGGTCATCAGCCATCCGCAACTGACCAAGGGATATAGGCTCCAAGAGCTGGAGTAAAGGGCCTCCTCCAGCTTCTGACAGCTCCGCCGACTCCACGATTCGAGCTTACGCAGCCATGGACCAGGTTCAGCTCATGTCCGAGCTGCAGTCTGGCCGTGATGGTCTCACGGCTACCGAGGCTGTCGACCGCCTGAGGATTCACGGTCCCAACATCGTCTCATCCAAGAAACCGCCCTCGTGGTGGCTTCTCCTCTTGCTTGTGCTGCCGAATCCGTTCAACATGCTCCTCACATTCATCGCCATCATAAGTGTCGCCTCCCCGGAGCGAAGCTGGGTATGACCCCCGGAATCGAGGTCCTTGTCTTAGAGCTGACAATGACGTAGGAAACATTCGCAGTGCTTATGGCCATGGTGGTGATCTCGTCTGCCGTCCGGTTCTGGCAAGAATACCGCAGCATTGTATCGGTCGTCAAGCTCCAGAACTCCGTGACAACCAACGCCAAAGTACACCGACAGCCTTCGGTCGCTGGCTCCTCGCCGGGTATGCCAACTGACATGCTAATTCATGAGAAGGATGTCGTTCCTGGGGACATCATCATGCTTGCCCCTGGTGACATTATAGCCGCCGACTGCCTTCTTCTAGAGTCCAACTACCTCCGGATCAGTCAGTCGAGTCTCACCGGTGAAAGCATGCCTGTCACCAAAGCGCCCGCCACTCTCGTTGACGAGAAGACTTGCGACAG
Organism: Verticillium nubilum; assembly: GCA_002851675.1. Taxonomy (NCBI): domain Eukaryota; kingdom Fungi; phylum Ascomycota; class Sordariomycetes; order Glomerellales; family Plectosphaerellaceae; genus Verticillium; species Verticillium nubilum. The sequence goes on along the minus strand of NMXI01000040.1, from coordinate 29,904 downwards.
CAGTCTCTTCGATTTGAAGAATATTGCTTTCATGGGCTCCAGCGTTGTTTCTGGAAATGGAGTTGCGGTCGTCATTGGGACTGGCGATGGTAAGCAATGGTTCATGGGTATGGACCGAAATGTAGCTCTCATGAGGCTAACAGGTGGTTTGCAGGCGCTTTCATCGCTTCCACGATGAAGCAACTGGCAAAAAAGCGTGATCTCAACGCTTTTCAACGAGGAATCCGAAACGTATCCTACATGCTCATTGGATTCATGCTCGTCATGGTCCCTATCGTATGCCACAACTTTCTTGAGTACTAGGATCATGCTGACCACTCTACGCAGGTCCTGGCCATCTCCGGCAAAGTCACCGGAGATTGGGGTCAGGCAGCACTCTTCAGCATCAGCGTCGCGGTTGGCTTAGTCCCTGAAATGCTTCCTGCCATCGTCAACACCAATCTCGCCCGCGGGGCGCACATCCTATCCAAGAAGAAGGCTATCGTGAAGCGCCTCGATGCCATTCAGAATTTGGGCGCAATGTCTGTTCTCTGCAGTGATAAGGTCGGTCAAAAATCAAGTCAGGTGCCGCATTATAGCTGACGCGAGCACAGACTGGCACACTGACTATGGATGAGGTCATGATGCGGCATCATGTTGACTGCACCGGACTTGAAAGCCGTGGCGCTCTGCAGCTAGGCTACATCAACGCTGTCACGCAGGGCAATCAGGGCAACAATATGGACTCCGCCATCATCAAGTTTCGCGACGAGACCGCCGCTGATATTGACATTCCCTTCTACGAGAAGGTAGCCGTCATTCCGTTCACGTTTGAGCGTCGCCGCTCGGCAGCCATCATCAGAGGCTTCACAAAGGTGCAAATGCTCATCTGCAAAGGTGCCTTCGACGAAGTTCTCGGTCTCTGCACACGGGTTCGCCGCGGCATCCTGGACGAGCCCATCGACGCAGCCACTCGATCAGCTCTCATCGCCGAAGCCAGTCGGCTTGCGGAAACCGGCTATCGCGTTCTTCTTGTCGCTACTCGGCAGATTCCGAACTTTGTCGCCGATGATGAAGATTCTTTTGAGGACATCGAGTCGGGTATGACCTTGGAAGGTATGCTGACGTTTCTCGACCCCGTCAAGGAAGATGCTGCTGAGTCGGTAGCACGGCTACAGGCATCGGACGTCGAGGTCAAGATCCTCACTGGTGATAATCTTGGGGTCGCCGTCAATATCTGTCAAGCCATCAACCTTGTGGATACTGTTGATCATGATGATGTGCAGGCGATTACGGGCCCGGAGCTGGCTCAGCTCGAAGGCACGGATGAGTATGACGAGATGGTGCTGAAATGCAGAGTCTTCGCCAAGCTCACCCCGAGCCAGAAGTCGCAGATCGTCAACAGATTGAAGAAGGCCGGGCATTGCGTAGGCATGCTGGGAGACGGTGTGAATGATTGCATCGCGCTTCGGGCTGCTGATGTTGGGGTTTCGGTTGACTCTGGTACTCGAGCTGCAAAGGACTCTGCCGATGGTAAGCATCTACAAACACGACTCTACCGAGCTAATTAACGCTTTGCTCAGTTATCTTGACTGAAAAAAGGCTCGATATCATCGGAGACAGTGTCAGGGTTGGACGAGTCACTCAAGGCAACTCGATCAAGTACATCAAGGTAGGGTTCCCGCTTGGCCTCATGGCCGATGGCAGTGGCTCACAATGACACAGATGGTAGCATCTTCCAACTTTGGCAACGTATTCAGTATCTTGATCGCCAGTTCATGGCTACCATTCACGCCAGTGGGTAGGATCAACCGCATAGTTCAAGCAGTAGACTGACCCAGCGTAACAGATGAGTAGCTTGCAGCTCTTGGTCCAGAACCTGTTGTACGATGTCAGCCAGATTGCCATTCCTTGGGATCGCATGGACGAAGACTATTTGGAGAAGCCCAAACAGTGGGCTTCTTTGGGTTCGTAAACTCGTCAAACGACCCTTGAATTCCGTTACTAACGATACCAGATCTCCTGCGATTCATCATCGTTCTTGGGCCCACGAGCTCTATCATCGATATGTGCACCTTCTGCATCGGTTGGTTCTACTATGGAATACGGACAGCAGACGACCCGGAAGCGGTTTCTCTTTTCCAAACGCATTGGTTCCTCCAGGGGTAAGTCCATTTGTGACGGTCGGATGATCGTCAAAGCTGACAGAAATTTAGCCTGCTTACCCAGACACTCATCGTGCACCTCTTGCGAACCGCCAAGATTCCCGTAATCCAAAGTCGTGCGGCCCGTGTTTTAGTTTTCGCAACCTGCAGTATCATGGTCATTGGCTTCGTCATCCCCTACATTCCGCCTTTCCATCCGATCTTGGACATGGTCCGTCCAGCAGATACGTTTGTCGGCATCCTGGCCGCCGAGCTTGCAGCATACTGTTTGATTGTTCAGCTCGTGAAGATGGCCTACATCCGCGCCTTCAAGACCTGGCTCTAGTCTGGCACGATCCAGATGCGAACCGAGAGGCGCTAAGGGACCCAATTCCACGGTACAGGCTGAAGAGGATGTCGTTTTGTGCGACGAGGAAGTATCGGTGATCGGTTGGAACTTCTTCTTGCGTACGGTAGTCCTCTTCAGGTGTGCTGTGGCCGCTCTCGAGTTCAGGAAGGCTTCATATTGCCCCTGGGTCTATCGATTCGGCTCACAGCCTCCGAGATTTCCGGAGGATCGGATAGGACCGCATTGTGAACGCACCCATCCAGGGCGGAAACGTATTCCACGGAAGTTTAGCATCGATGGCTCGGCTAAAGACCAGGTGATTCTAGCCAGCTCCGCTTCAATGCCTCAATACAAATTACATCCTCCCGTCACATTAGCACCGTGCAAACGTTCCACCAAGAAGATGAATTAGCGCGATATGACGCGATATGAATTTGGTTGCCTTCCTCGATACAGATCCACGGAATAATTCCTTGCTGCGCAAAGCTCACGCATCTCGCCCGAAGCCTAAAGGACCATGAAAATGAGAGACCGAGGATCATGAAAGCCCCCCCTCCGTTTTAAAGTCTTAGCATGCGGGCGCCCCATTGAATCATGCCCGATCCCTGCCTGGCACCAGCATCCCCCACAACGGGCACCTTGTTCTCTTTTCCTGACGAGGACCAAGAATGTGACGTCAAGCGGATTGCTCCAAGTTGTCTACCTTACTAGAGAAGCTGTGGCCCAGAAGGTGGGATGGAAACAGGTTACGTCTTGTCTTTTCTTCCATCTCTGCCAAGCCATCTTTCTAGAGATACTTGCTATTGACACTTCTCGCGAGATGGCCGAATCGACAAGCCAACAGCCTGAGCGGCAAACCGTCTCTCCCGCCTCTGATTCTCAACCGGTCGCCATCCAGCCGACGGATCACCCGTCGACCCCGCAGGCACCGGCTGTGCCACAGCAAGAGCCGATTGAGGTCGACCCTGAGGAGGTCAACTCCAATCTAGGCGATGAGATATCTAACGCCAGCACATCTTTGCACTCCAGCGTCATGAACTACGAGTTCCGTCACGGACGTCGATACCACGCTTACCAGTCGGGAAACTACAACTTCCCGAACGACCAGCAGGAGCAAGACCGGCTCGACATGGTGCACCACGTCTTCTACCGACTGGTCAACGACAATCTCTTCCTGGCGCCGATCGATCCAACGGGCATGCGGATCCTCGACATCGGCACCGGAACCGGTATCTGGCCTATCCATTTCGGCGACCTCTACCCCGGCGCCGAGCTCATCGTTGGCAACGACCTGAGCCCGATCCAGCCGGAATGGATCCCACCCAATGTCAAGTTCACCGTCGACGATGTTGAGCTCGACTGGGTTGAGCCGCAGCTTTATGATTACATTCACTGTCGGTACATGGCCGGCGCTATCAAGGACTGGCCCCGCCTCGTGCGTCAGATCTACGAGAATCTCAAGCCAGGCGGGTGGGTTGAGTTTCAAGAGTCGGCCAACACGTTACTTTCGGATGATGGTTCGCTGAAGCCTGAAAACCCCATGGTCATCATGATGAACGGGCTCATGGCGGCGTGCGAGAAGATCGGTCGGACGATGGACCCCGCGCCGTCAATGAAGCAGTGGAGCCTCGACGCCGGGTTTGAGAACGTGAACCAGCAGAGCTTCAAGTTGCCGATTGGAAGCTGGCCGAGGGATCCTCGACTGAAGGAGTGCGGAGCGCTCATGGGAACCAACTTTGTGGATGGTGTAGAGGGTTTCACGGCTGCTCTTTTCAAGGATGTTTTGGGGTGGAGCCAGGAGGAGGTGACTGTTCTGAATGCTGGCGTCAGGGCTGCGGCGAGGGATAGGACGGTGCACCCTTTGTTCGAAGTGTTGGTTGTGACCGGGCAGAAGCCGCTGTAGTGTGTTTGATGAGACGAGAGGGGCTAGGTGGGAATCGGGAGAGTTGTCCAACGAAAGTTTTGTATAATGAAAGTGTTGTTCAACGAAAGGAATGAAACGGCATTGGAAGTGACGCGCTGGAAAGATATCCTGTGATAGGGTCACAGGTCAATGTCAGGAAGCCCGTTCCCATAGACATCTATCCATGGGTTGGGATTAGTGGCTCATACCCTGACGATCGACTCATGCTGGCATTCGAATGCACAAGTGATTCGCGTACATCAGTCTCAGATGGCTGTGTGACTCCAAATGTCGTCGAGGAATCAAGATAAGAGACTGGTCCCGCCGAGTTCTGTCAAGCTGCAGTTTACCGGCCGCAATTTAGCAGGGCTGTCCAGGGATCTTGCTGATGGCGATAGTTGGCATGGTCAGGGATTCTCTCGGAGGTTTCTGGTGGTCATGAGAAGCAAGGACATTTTCAAACCAAGTTGCTTGGGGTTAATAGCCAAAGCAACCACCATGTGGGAGATTCTGTCGCCAGAGATGCGATGAGATTTCCCAGGTATTGGGAGGTCAGCTACCAAGGTCAGAATCCTCCCAGGAAATCGACCTTGATTATAGCAAGACCCATCGAGACACGAGCCTCGTAAAGGCTGACCGAAGTTGGAGGTTTGCTTCGATTTCCTAGCGTCGAATGTAGGCCAGACAGAGGAGAAACTGGTTGGTGGAAGGACAGATAAACAGACGAACAGAGGAAGGCAAGGCAGCGAAAGTGAAAATAAGGTGGACCAGGTACCGTTCAAGCCCAATCAAGCCCCGTATGGCGTCGAACGCCACCTTATCGGACGATGCCGAAGCCACCGACTTTTGATTCGCCAATGAACCTAGCGATCGCCATCCAATCAGCAGCATTACAGAATGACCAATCAGCAGCGCACATAATCGGTTGTCATCGGTGCTGGTGGCAAGGCAACAGGAAGAAACGGCGGACCACAGGCTTGGCAGCCTTGGCTCCCCCCGCAATCCTCAACGCTCCTTCCTGATCCAACCCAAGCTTAATTCCTTCAACACACCATACCAACCATGCCAACCATGCCAACCATCCAAAGACCCTCCAGACTGGGGCACCTTCTGCGAAACCCCATGCCATCCAGATTCACCCCGCAAGCTTATCACGGCGAAATACCTTGAAAATCTCTTGCTGGGGTTCTTCTCCTCGCAGTCGGTGCACATCTTACCCCTCTCCTAGCGGCATGCCCACTGCTCGAGAGACATCTTGGCCTGCCTGTTCAGGAAGCCGCCCGCGATGAGACCAAGCGACCGGGACAAAGCCCACGAGCAGACCTTCCAAAATCTTCCAATGATTCCCTCATCCTGCAGAAATGCGTCCGTCCCGCCGCCGCCGCCGCCAGCCGCCATCCGCCATCCGCCCAGCTGCCCCTCCGGCGATGCAACCCGAGCCGAGCTGGATGACGGAGCTGAAGCCCTGAGGCAACCGCGAGGCCGATAAATAAATACCAAGTCGCGTCCTTCGCATTTCTCGCTGATCCCTTCGATTGCGCCATCCGAAACTTCAATCCAACCTCGGACCTCTTGACCTCGCGCGCCTTCTAGGAGACTTCGCCCCATAACCCTAGGCCTTCCATCACCCCCGTCGTCATCGCTAATCGCCCAACATGCGCTTCTCTACCGCCTTTGCCCTGACGGCTGCCTCTGCCGTTGTCGGCAGGGAGCTTCCCGTTGACGAGGACCGCGCCGCTGAGCTCTTCGACTCTGGCGTCAGGCACAATGACCTCATGTCTAAGAAGATTGTAAGCTGTCAGACCTTCTACTTCGAGGCTCGATCCTGACATTTTCTAGGCCCACTGGGAGGCTGAGGAAGCCGCTGGTCTCATGGACGCGTCAAAGTGGCCTCGCCTGAACTACACAAAGTGTGTGAACGGCTACGCCGAGGCCGTCCCCGGCAGCCCCCTGCACAAGTTCAAGTGCAAGAACATGGACCTGCACGACTTCCTGTCTCACGAGGATCTCGGCTCTTTTGGCCGTGAGTACCGTGGCAAGTCTGGCAGCTCCTCCTGGGGCTGGACTGACCCTGAGTCGGACCGTGAGTTCGTTGGTAAGCGGCACCTCTGGCTCTTTTCATCACGACCTTTTCTGACCAACACGTTACAGTCAGTGGTATGTACGACGGCTGCGCCATGATCGAGATTCTGCCCGAGGGCCGCATGCTCAACCTCGGCTTCCTTCCCAAGTACGCCCCTACCAGCGACCGTGCCTACTGGACCGAGATCCGCTCCTACAAGCACTTCATGGTCATCGGTTCCGAGCTCCAGGGCAACGGCATCCAGATCTTTGACATGAGGAAGCTCCTCGACATCAAGCCCGAGGACGCCCCCGTCATTTTCAAGAACGACAAGGACCTCACCGGTCACTTCAGCGCGACCCTGCCCCTGGGCCGCAGCCACAACGTCGTGATCAACGAGGAGGCCGAGTACGGTGTCGCTGTCGGTGTCACCCCTCGCGACCAGGGCTGCATGGGTGGCCTCCACTTCTTCGACCTCAAGGACCCCTCTAACCCCGTCGACCTGGGCTGCAACGGTGACGATGGCTACGTTCACGATGCTCAGTGCCTGATCTACCGCGGCCCTGACTCCAAGTATGTCGGCCGTGACATCTGCTACGGCTACAACGAGGACACCCTCACCATGTAAGTCATACCACTGGTCTCAGCCGTTAGCGCAGCTCATTGACACCTCACAGCTACGATGTCACCGACAAGCGCAACTCGACCATCATCTCCCGCACCTCTTACGAGGGAGCCGAGTACACCCACCAGGGCTGGGTCAACGATGTCAACAACCAGGAGTGGCTGTTTATGGATGATGAGTACGACGAGGAGCGCACCGCCGGCCCCGCCGCCGATGGATACCCCGTTACCTACATCTGGGACATCAAGTCTCTTGAGAACCCCAAGCAGACCGGTATCTACAAGGGTTCCGTCCGCTCCATCGACCACAACCAGTACGTCATTGGCGACCTGATCTACCAGTCCAACTACGGTGCCGGTGTCCGCGTCTACGATATCTCTTCCGTGCCCCAGGACCCTACCGGTAACGGTGTGTGCGAGATCGCCTACTTCGACATCTACCCCGAGGACGACGACGCCCCCGGTGGCGGCATCCCCGCCTTCTCCGGCTCCTGGTCGTCCTACGCCTACTTCAAGTCCGGCTACATCTTCGTCAACACCATCGAGCGCGGCGGCTACCTCGTCAAGATGACCAAGCGCGAGTCCTGCAAGCCCAACGCCTGCAGCGCCGACAACTGCCTGCGCGCCATGCGCGCCTCCAGCATCGCCGGCCGCCTCGAGGAGAGCCAGGAGTTCTGCGGCGAGTTCACAAAGACCTTTGTCGCTGACGTGTCCGTCGTGCCTGAGTATGCCTCCAAGGCTTGCGGACAGAACGTCATCTCCAGGGTCAGCTCGGCGTGCGAGTGCCTGCCTACTGCTTCCTCTTAGGAGGAGGATGTGGTGTGCGAGGGACTGTGGTGGACGTAATGTCTGATGAGAATCATACCCATGAATGCAATGAGACGTTTGATTGAAGTAAGATTGCTCTTCGCTGTGACTTTGCTTGCTTTCACTGTAATGGGCTCTTCAATGGCGGTAAGGAATGCACTGTACCGTCAAGACGGCCCTTCCGCTCGTTCGATGTTGAGTGCTAGATCCTGCTGGGAAGAATGCCTTTTTTTCTGTCGGTGACCCGATGTGTTTGAGAAATCGATGGAACACCAGCAACAAAAACGGAAACGGCACCCAAGGTCCGACATCCAGGCTAATCGCGAGACCAAGGATCGGCATCCCATCGAATTTCACGTTTTCTTGCTCCGAAGATAAGAATCATGCGTCCCAGCCTCTCGGGCCCCGCCATGTGGGGTGAGCCCCGGATCCTGGCGCTCCTGCCACGGGGCTAGAGCCAGGGCCGACGAGCCGATGCCTTGGGATCCAGTTGGGCGGAAAAGTCATGCTGCGAAGGCGGCGATGCTTATCTCTGGTGCTTTGCGAGGCGGGTGGTATAAAAGGTTGGCATGACTTTTGTCATGCATTGCGGTTTACTGGTGAAGAATCAACGATATACGCCTGGCTGCACATCCATTCCACCCAGCCGGTGTATCAGTTCTGCCTGTCTTATTTAATTACGCCGAAATGCTGAGGTCCACTCTCTGTCTCCTTGTCGGAGCGTTGTGTGTCTGCTCGGCTCATCTCATCGTTCCTAATGATGACCAGAACGTGACCGACATCACGGTCAACAACGTGCCTGCTGTCAAACGCCTGTAATACATGAGAGAGGTTCGTCTTTGCGAGCAATACACCGATGAATTCGGGAGATACTGAGTGGAGCGTAGGCCAACAAAGCCTTGTACCGCCAGAGTGGACCGTAAGTGCAGATCTTGAAAGTTAGGGACTCAGTCGACTGACCAAGACCAGCTGCCCGTTCGCAGCCTACGGAACTATCATTATCAATACACTAGTGATGAAGTGGTCTGTGAAGGTGCGAACTTCAGGACGGGTGATCCTACTAGTATGTCGAGCTGCGAGTCGCGGTGACGAGGCGGATGGAAAGCCGACGTTATCCAGTTCATGGTGAGGTTTCGGCCATCAACGCATGTACTGCGAAATTTGCCGACATGGGGATGTCACCGGCTTAAGTTTGGCAGTCATTGACTGCTATCTTATAATTATGACGGTTGTTAATGTTTCTCGAACAGGGAGATCTTCGCTGCTTGGGCCGATCTGTCCATTTACACCAACGCCGAATCATGTCCTACGGTTGGTTCATTTCAGAGTCCACCCAGGTGTGAACGCTTGACTGATCATCCTACAGTGAGCCAGTGCCATTCGTTGGGCGGGATTCAAGGGTATGTTGGATGATTTGCCCCCCTATTTAGCCGCCTGCTCATGTCGGTCAGGATACATCTACGGGACCACAATCAAGCACAACTACAACGCCGGCTGGGGCGTCTTGACCCTGAGCAGTGTGAACTTTTCCGTGTGTGCCATACAGCGATCGTCTAACGCGGCTGCAGTACGACATCTTCCAGCAATCTCGCCAACTGCCCGGCTACCAGACCGTCATGCTCGGCCAGGTCCTGACCAACGAGACGGATCCGCTCTTCTCGTGGCAATACCAGGCTGACGCACCGTGCCCAAACGGGTGTTTTCGCGTGCCTCATGAAGTCAGGGGCACCACGTGCTCCAACGTGACGGCTGAAGCTTGAAACGACCCGGCCGCAGGCTCAGGGGACAAGGTTCTCTGGGGGACCAAGACGAGGTATGCCCGGTAGTGGGCGTAGGGCTGTCATGGATGACCGGAAAATTTCCAAATGAATGCCACAGTGATTGCCAATCTTTCAGCCGCCTGGAAAAGGCAGATTAGTGATTGCTTTTCCGTTGTGAATAATTCCGCCTGTTTGGCTTTTGAGGGTATATTTCCGTGCAGAGCAATCAGAGTCCGGTGACGGCCCCACCCAGTCCGGCGCTTGGGGAAACCTCACCAGTTGATTTTCTTGGAGTGCATAAGATGACTTTGCATAAGATTGACGGAAGATCTCTTGGTATGTATTATCCAGAAATATCAACCGCTACAGGAATCCAAAATGTCGTTGACATCGTAGACCAGCGAGGTTTGTCATCCGGGCAATGAGATCCGGCAGCCGCAGATGCGGCCCCACATTGCGGCAGCGCAGGGCTCAATGACGTTTGAGGGCCGTGAGGGGGGCAGGCGAAGGTGCGGGGTCATGGCAGCTCTTTCCCGGAGTTCTTCCTCTGAAGGTTTTCTCTCGAGGTCACTCATCTTTTCGATCATCAGCTGTCGAACGAAATAGCTCACGACTTGAACGCCACGGTATCCTACTGCTCCGCCTCGCCACACCAGAGAGCCGCATCAAACCCCCATCATGTCGAAGCAGCTTCCCGCTCGACTCAAGGAGTCTCTGGAGAACTCCAAGGCTGAATATCGTCAGCTCGGAAAGTCCGGCCTTCGTGTGTCCGTACCCATCTTCGGATGTATGAGCTTTGGCGACAAGAGGACCCTGCCCTGGGTCATTGGCGAAGATGAGGCCCTGCCTCTTCTAAAGGCCGCCTATGACCGTGGCCTCAACACCTGGGACACAGCCAACGTCTACAGCAATGGCGCGTCAGAAGTCATTGTTGGAAAAGCCATCAAGAAGTACAACATCCCCCGCCACAAGGTCGTCATTCTGACCAAAGCCCACTGGGCTGTTGGAGAGGAGCCCGGTAAGTTACGATCGCCCCTTTTGTCGAGACTCTTGGCCTGACCACGCATCAGAGGCCCGCCATTTCGTCAACCGCGCCGAGTTCGAGGCCTCGAAGGACTATCAGAACAACTTCGGCCTGTCGCGCACCGCCCTCTTCAACCAGGTCGAGGCCTCGCTCGAGCGCCTTGAAACCCCTTACATCGACCTTCTTCAAATCCACCGCTTCGACGCCCGCACTCCGCTCGAAGAGACGATGAAGGCTCTCCACGACCTCGTCCAATCCGGCAAGGTCCGCTACATCGGCGCAAGCAGCATGTGGGCAACGCAGTTCGCGCGCCTCCAGTTCGTCGCCGAGAAGAACAACTGGACCCCCTTCATCAGCATGCAAAACCAGTATAACCTCCTCTACCGCGAGGAGGAGCGCGAGATGAACCGCTTCTGCAACGACACGGGCGTCGGACTGATCCCCTGGGCGCCGCTGTGCCGCGGCCACCTGGCGCGGAAGCCCGAGGTGTTCGGCAGCACGGACCGGAGCAAGGCTGAGTAGGAGGGCCAGCCGGGGAGCCACGGGACGACGGAGCTGGACCAGAGGATCATCGGCCGCGTGGTCGAGCTGGCGGATAAGCACGACTGGGCCATCGCGCACGTCGCGCTCGCGTGGATCAACAAGCGCGTGGCCAGTCCCATCATTGGGTTCAGCAGCGTCGAGAGGCTGGACCAGGCGCTTGCGGCGCGGGGCAAGAGTCTGACCGAGGAGGAGGAGAAGTACCTCGAGGAGCTTTACCAGCCCAAGGCCATCTCCGGGCATGCATGAGGAGGGCGAGGAATGTGGACGATCGAACCACCTTGTAGGACCTGCAGGATTGACGCATACGACGACGCATACGACGATGAGCATACGACGATGAGCATACGGTGATGAAGCGGAAAAGCAACGATGATCCTTTCGCAAAGAACTGTCCCGACTTACCGAGTGAACTTTTGTCGTCTTCAGAATGCAACCTCATCACAATCACATTTGGGGGGATCGGAAATTCAAGCTTACAACTCACTCGAAGGAAGGATTTGTCTCACAAATCCCAGTCTCCCGTGCGGGAACCAAGCCCGATGCCAATCTTCATCTCATGAACTCCAGCTTCGTTCCAGCAACGAGCCTGGATTCATCGCCAAGCACGTACTGTCATCGCTGACAAAGGGGCGTGTCGTCGAGGAACCCGTTGAAGAACTGAACTCCCCTGCATCTTCCCTGCACGCCCAGGGCGGCCTCCCCACCATTTAGGGATCCAGCACACACCTGACCTTCCAGAAGAGGTGCCTCCGGATCCTCATCGCCGCACTGCAATTGGACGTCCCAATCTTGAAGGGAGGGAGGGAATTGGGGGGGGGGATTGTCAACTGACGTTTCCGTGGGGGGACGCGATTGTGCGCCTCCGACGGGCGTGATTTCTTCATTAGGGTTGCCGACATGCCCGTATTCCGCTGATCGAAGTTTACGAACACATGCCCATGTCACCTCGTGGTTTGTTAGCCTCCGCGCCAATGCAGGCAATTTGCCTGCCGGGACGAGAAGGTTCACAAGCGAATGCTACGATGGACGACCCGAACATCACTCGTCCATGGGGATCGGAAAAGGCCAACGCTTAAAGTTTCTTTTCAATTCAAGGCTATCAATTTTTGTTGCTCCGCGGTATTTGTTCTGAATCCTAGCATGTACAAGAAAAAAAATGGGGGAGAAGGGGAAGTTTGGTTCATGAATGAATTCCGAGTCCTGCGCTTCAAGCGCTGATGGACTGGCGGTGGTTGGTGAAGAGGTTCTCGGGGTCGACGGCCCTCTTGATCTGCTTGAGACGTGCGTAGTTCTCCTCGCCGTAGAGACGGGAGCTCCAGTCTGCCTCGGACAGCTCGGAGTCGGCGTAGTTGACGAAGCCGCGCAGGGGGTTGCCGCTCGCGGCCAGGGCTTCCTCGAAGGGCTTCATGACGTTCTTCATGTGGGTGAGGCCGTCGGCGGGCAGGGGGGTCTGGAGGTTGAGGGAGGTGCCGTCGACGCGGATGAGCCAGAGGTTGTTGCCGTGGGCGTAGCTGGTGTCGGCGTCGGAGATGTCGCGGGAGATGCCGCCCCAGAGGTCGAGGAAGCCACCCTGGCGCATGTCAGTGCGGACAAAGTTGTTGCCCGTGGTGTTGAGCAGGGCGTTGATCTGGCCGGCCGTCAGGGGGTTGTCGTAGGTCGTGGTCAGGGCCTGGGTGTAGAAGATGCGGCCGCCGAGGGCGCCACCGGTGGGAGAGTTCATGCCGGGGCCGGCGATGGAAACCTCCATGTCCCAGAAGGGGAGGACAGTCTTGGAGTAGGCGAGGGTGCTGTTGATGGCCCTGAGCTTCGTGAGGAGAGGGGCGATGACGGTGTCAAAGTCGGTGGGGTTGCCGTAGAAGTAGCCGTTGCCGCTGGTGCCGGGGGCGGCGAGAGACCAGCGGATGGCCCACTCGTCGGGGGTGCTCTCGAGGAGGGCGTGGTCCTGAACGTCGACAAGGGCCTGAGTGGCATCATCGAGGTTGAGGTTGCCCATGTTGATGGTGAAGCTGGTGACATCGGCGTGGTCGGGCTTGAACGTCTTGCTGGTCATGGAGAGGATGACGCCGAAAGACGAACCGGCACCCTGGGCGGCCCAGAGAAGGTCGGACTCGGTGGTGGCGTTGACAACGGTGCCGTTGTACAGCATGTACTCAGCACTGACGATGTTGTCCATGGGGGTGCCGTAGTGGCGAGAAGTGGTGCCGTAGCCTCCACCGATGCTGGAGCCGGGCACACCAACGTGAGCGCCGCGGACGTGGGGAATGTGACGGCCGTGGTTGTCCCAGAGGAACTTCATGACAGGGCCGACGTGGGTGCCACCACCGAAGGTGAGGGTGTCGGAGCAGTTGGAGTAGCTGACGTCGTCAAAGGCAGCCATGCTGATGACAAGGTTGCCGGGGTTGCCATAGCCGAAGCCGGTGAAGGAGTGAGCAGCGCCGAGGGCGACGGCCTTGACGGACGACTCGCGAGCGCAAGCAAGAGAGGAAGCAACCTCATCACGGGTCTCGGGGAAGGAGATGGCGGCAGGGGCAGCGGTCAGACGCTTCTGGAACATGAGAGTCTCATTCGCCCAGGAAGCATCGGAGCTGAGGACGTTGCGAACACCAGCGGTGGTGAGGCAGGTCTGGAGGGCGGCGGACTTGTCGGCCTGAGCAGACACGGCAGAAGGCGCAAGGCAAAGGAGTGAGGCGACGGCAAGGCGTCGAAGAGAGAGTGTGGAGTCCATGGCTGGTGATGTCGAAGGCGAGAGCAAAGCAAACTGCAAAATCAAGAGAGCAAGCGGTGCCGTGGCTCCTCTGGGTCTGTTGATCAGGGCCCGCAACTCTCGAGGGACCTACTTATAAGTACACGTAAGGTAAGGTAAGGCCAGATACAGACGAACCAACAATCTTACAGAACATATATCCAGGAGTCTTGGCACTCTCTCGCCTTGATCGAGTCTCGGTACTTCGGGCCATCGTTCTTTATCCGCAAAGGTCCCTCACCCCTGACGTCTCTTACAAAGCTGCTTAGAGCCCATGCTGGCGGATACTTTAGTTGTCCCGGCAAGCAGAGTGGACTTGGGACGATCTGAACTTTATCAGATCAACCTACCTTAAACGGAACGCCGGGACGGGGCGCGAGGCTCGTTTGAGCAAGCATATCCCACTCTAAAAGGCTTCGCACAGCCCTCGGGGTTGAGGCCTGGATTCGGCCCCTGGAGCCCCATGAGCCCCATGAGCCCCATCCGGGACAGATTAGAAGGTTAAACTCATGAGGAAGCATGGAAGCTTTCCTGGCATTCATGGCATGTTTGGCGCCATTGGGGCTCATTAGGGCGCAATGTGGTCTGTTCGCTCCACTTACATGGATTGACGTGCTGCTTTACTGCTTTGCCTCATGCGCAACCGAACCTGTCGATGGGGTGCGGCACTTTAGGGACGAGTCATTTGCGTACCCCTGAAATCTTTCGTGTCGGGATGCCCGGTTGACTTACTCAATATGCAACTTATCCGACGCTTCCTGGCGAGTCTTTTCCGACCCATCCTGACAAACAACCACTAAGCCTGTATATACCCGTAACTCTCTGATCGTTGCTCATTGTGTCGTGAAGTTTCCTGGAGATGAGGCCTCGTCACCCCTGTGCAGCTTGGCGGGCGAACTCAAATAGGGATCCGCTCGTCCTTGTCTGAAAGACCGGAGAGCCCCCTCTTGCGTTCCACACTCATTCTTTGTTTGGGCAAATCACACATCTGGCCACAGCCATGCGTTCATCCCTTCAGTCTCTTCTGGCTTGCTCCGCCCTCTGGTCTTCAGCCGGCGCCGTCACTCTTTTTGCCGCGGACTCGGGTGGTAATGTCACGACTCTGTCGCTCACCGGCTGCAGCAACAACTACACTCTTTCTGTTGTATCCAAGACGTCCGATTGCGAGGCCAATCCTTCTTGGCTGACGCTTGACGGCCCTAACCGTGTGCTGTACTGTTACGACCGCGGCGTCGCTTCTTCTGTCTCTGGCTCTCTCAACTCCTTCTCCATCGGAGATGATGGTCTTCTGGCCCGTATCGCCCGTGTTCAGGCCCCTCTCAGCGGAGTGGCTGGCGAGATCCTGACCACCTCCACTGGCGCTCGGGGTTACGTCTCGGCCTCGTAGTGAGTCAATCCCCCACTGACAGGCCATAGCGCCGAGCTCGCTTCCAACTCCCGAGCCGATCAATCTGAACACGAAGCTTATCTTTTCTTCCCCCCCCCACAGCAACCGTAGTGCCGCCGCCGTCTTCACTCTTGGCGACGACGGTGCCCTTCCGGGGACGGGGCCTATTCAGGTGATCAACCCCACCCTCGAGAAGACCGGCCCCGTCACTCTCCGCCAGGACCTGAGCTATCTTCACCATGTCATCATTGACCCCACGAGCAAGTATGTTCTGACCCCCGATCTCGGCGGTGACCGTGTCCGCGTGTACACGTTCGACCCCGAGACCGTGGCGCCCATCACGGAGGTGGCCGGCCTCACGGCCCCGCCCGGCTCCGGCCCCCGTCACGGTTTCTTCCGCAAGGCGGCCAGCGGCCAGACCTTCTTCTTCTTCAACGGCGAGCTCGACCAGAAGGTCTACTCCTACTCTGTTGAGTACACTGCCGCCGGTCTCTCCTTCACCAAGGTGTTCGAGATTGCGGCTGTGGATGCCGCCCTGCCTGCCACCAAGGCTCCCACGAGCGAGATTGCCATGAGCGTGAGTTCGAGCGACGTCAATGCTGCTGTTGGAGATTGACTAACAAATCAACAGCCTGATGGCCGCTTCCTGACCGTCTCGAACCGTGAGAAGTCCTTCCGTGACTCTCCCATCCTCGGCAGCGGCCCCTCGGATACCCTCTCCACCTTCTCCATCAGCGAGGACGGCACCCTGGAGCTCGTCCAGCTTGCCCCCTCGGGCGGATGGTCGCCTCGCCAGTTCTCCTTCAACAAGGCCGGGAACCTTGTCGCCGTCGGCCACCAGAACAACCGCACCGTGACCATCTGGAAGCGCGATATCAAGTCTGGCAAGATCGTGCTCGAAGAGGAAGGTGGCAAGGTTGGCCAGGTTGTCCTGACTGGCGCTGTTGTCGCCACTATTTGGGACGAGTAGATGCTGCGCATTAAGCTTCTTCAAGTATATATTTAGAGGTCTGCTCAATTGACATATGGCCCGATGACTCTCTCTCTGGACCAGTTCGCCGGTGTGAATTGGGGATGGTGAATGTAGTCTTCAGCAGGGCGCCGTGTGAGTCCTTGCTTGACATCGTGTCTGAATTATGTCAAGCAAGGACTCACACGGCGCAGTGTCAAAATTATTCTGTGTAGCTCGGGGGCCGTAAAGTTCATCTCGCCTAACTCACTGGCAAACTCAACTCACGCAGCTTAACATGTCCATCCTCGTGCCTCCCGGTTCAAAATATAGAGGCAAAAAGGGACAGAACTGGTGATGTGTGTGTCTATTCCCCTAGAGGCAGGCAGGTGGGCCTGGAACTATGGACTTAGTGGGCGACGGGGCGCACGGACCCCAGGGCGTGGGGCACGGACTACTAACACCCCCCTATAGGCAAAACTACTAGCTGATAATAGCCGTAAGGGCTTCCCGTAGGCACCTTATAATAGGCTACTTCCCTAATTCTAGTACTCTAAAAATACTATCTCCCGACTAATTAGAACGTAGGATTCCTCTATAAAAATAGGAAACCTAAAAATAAATAATAGTAATAGGAATCGAACCCTAGCGGACTTATCTAGTCGCGGCGACGAGGCGTAACTATTATACGAATTCGATGTGTTTATTAATTCTAAGGCCTTTAGTAAGGCCGTCGGCAGGTATTTCCGTAGAGGGCACGTAGCGAAGCTCGAAATCGCCTGCCGCTATACGTTCCTATACCTATTTATACTAAATATCGATATAACGAGTACGCGCTGCGTTTAGTAGATTAAGGGTAATTGCGAGGGCATTCTAGCTATTAGTTAGGAGGATAAGAGGCTTTAGAATTACTACTTTAAAGGCCGAAATTGTATCCCTAATCTAATTAAGGGTAATGCCCGTAGGAGTAAGGTTAATAAATTCAGCTTCTAAAATACTAAGCGTAACGAACTACTACTTACTAGCCTTCTAGGCGATAGGGGTACTAGCTAAGAAGATAACGTATCCTCTTATAGAAACCCTTCTAGTATAGTCTCCGTATAAGGTATTACTTATAGTAAAGAGCTCGATATTAGGAGCCTTATAATACTTAATGCTTATCGAGGTAGTACCTTTAAAGTACTAAAATATACGCTTAACGGCTATATAAGAAGGAGCATCTGGAAGCCGGAAGATCCCCGGCTACACCTCGGCGAGCAGTCGGCGAGAGCTGGGCGCTGACTAAGCTAAGATTCGAGTACTCTCGAATCCAGAAGGCAAAGATTATAAGAGTGAACTTAGCAAGTTTAAGTCTACGAATAATATCCAACCTACCTGCGTACGCTCGGCGGACCGACTCTCCGTGAACCCGATTCAGACCCTTAGTCATATCCTTACAATTCTTAAACTTCTACCCTGCTCTAGGAGAATTGGCAACACGAGATGTCGAACCGAGTTACGCGTAGCACCCGCTAAGAGACCGTCGACCTCTAGCAAGAGGACGCGGAACTCCGAGAACAAGACACAGAGATGCTAGACCAGGAGGACAGAGCAGACGCGCACTCCGCTCGCTCTCCCCTCGGCGTCCAGGCGGACATCGAACAACTCGTCCAACAAGAGTCACGACGCACGACGCGTCATCGGTCACGAAGCAGTAGCCGGCCGACCGCTCGGCGAGGATCCAGGGGCCGATCCAGGTCACCTGCCGATACTACGAGCGAAATATAATCGACGTACCGAGACAGATACGATAGCCGCGACCGCTCGACGATAAGTCGTAGAAGCAGTTAGGGGGATAACTCTCCCCAGAGAGCCCGAGCCGACGAGGTTAATAATACCCTTATACTTAATATCCTAAAGTAGTTCCAGGAGCAGACCTAGAGATTAGCTAGAATAGTCGTCGAAGAAAGGCTATATATTCGGCGACGCGACGAGAAAGCACCGGCGTATAACGTCGGCAGACTCGACGAGAATGCGACTACGCGAGAACGAGAAGACTGGCTGGACGAGATCCAAGAGGTCTACGAGGTATAACGACTAGAAGCGAGTGCCGTATAGCGAATCTAGTAGGCTGGAGGACAGCTCGGAAGGACGCTATAGGAATCCTAGCGCTCCTATCGTAAAGGCCTCGCCGAAAGAACTCCAGAGTCAGGACAGACTACCGAGGTTACCTGGGAAGACTTTATTATATTTATACGATAACAATATCTAGTACTAGCCCTCTAGAAGTAGAACCTTCGGGAAGCTATCGCTAGGTATCGTTAGAAAGACGACTAAAGGCTAATAAAGTATTATTAGGAATAGGAGGGGCTCTACTATACTATCGGCGAACCCTCGATAGGGGAAGCCTAAGTATTCGCATTCTTCAGGGGCCTTACTAAGGAACTGAAAGACGAGGCGTGGAAGTAAGATATCCTACGAGTCGAGGCTCGGGAGATTGCAGAGCACGCGGAAAGACTCTAGGAGGTAACCCGAAGAGGCTACTAGAAGAGAGACTATAATAGTAGACGCGTGCTAGACAGGCGCAGACGGGACGGCGATAAGCCGTACACCTAGGGCGATTATCGCTAGCGAGAGCGGGGGTCAGACAGGAAGCTAGAAAGCCGCCGCCCTTACGGCGAAGGCAAGGCAGTCCCCCCTTATATTAAATATTATAAGTATGGAGGACTATACTACTCCCTAGATTATCCGTAGAAGGACGAGGGAGGCGCCTATTAAGGGGGATTATACCGAGGAAATAGCTATAAGGGGAACTCCTACCGAGGAGGCCGAGGTAATTCGGCGATAGTTCGCGTAGTACGCGTCCCTAGTAAAGTTATCGGAGAAGTTCCGGAAAACGAGTAGGCGTTACGGAGACCCCGATATACGTAACGCTAGAACTCATATCGGTAGTTATTGGGCCGATAGCCTAAGGGCGAGCTATCGTTATCTATTCGGGTATAGAAGTCGAAGTAGTAGTAGATATAGACACCTACTTATAGATAGACCTTATTAGCGAAGCTTTCGTAGAGCGGCTAGCGTTAAAGCCCGCCTCGGAGCTTAAAATACTAGACATTATCGGCATTGCTAGGTTACCTATTAAAGACAGGAAGGCCTATTAGCTAATATTCTTTCTCCTAGACCGATACGGCTACCCGCGCAGGGTACGCCGAGCATTCGTCGCTATTATCCGACTAGATAGCGAACCCCTACTACTACTAGGACAGAAGTCTATAGGCCTAGAAGGCATTATTATTAAGACAGTAACGAACAGCTAGTATTACGATAAAATCTTAATTGTAACCCCGGAATCCTTTATCGATGAGGTTATATTAGGAGACGGAAAGGCATACGTTCGCTATATTATAGGCATCCTTTCGGCAGAGAAGCTAATCCTAATATTAGACGACGAAGACGAAGAGCTAGGACAATTAGTCCTAGAAGAGCTCTAAGAGTACGAAGCCGTCTTCGACGAGCAGTTAGCGAAGAAGCTCCTACTTTTAAGTAATGCCGTACACGAAATCGTACTCTAGGAGGGCGCTATAGCACCTTATAAGGGCATATACCCATTATCGGCTGACTAGCTATAAACGCTCGCCGAATATATCGAGGAGAACCTCGTAAACGGAAGAATTAAATACTCTACTAGCCTAGTAGGGGCACCTATCCTGTTTATGCCTAAGAAAGACGGCACTGTTCGCCTCTGCGTAGACTACCGCGGGCTAAACGAGGTAACGATTAAAAACCGCTACTTACTCCTACTGATTAGGGAGCTACTCGATCGCCTAGTAGGCGCTGAGTGGATTTCAAAGATCGACCTTAGAGAGGTATACTATAGAATCGCTATTAAGAAGAGCGACTAGTAGAAGACTGTATTCCGAACTCGTTACGGACACTTCGAGTATATAGTTATACTATTCGGGCTAACTAATATACTAGCTATATTCTAAGCGTATATTTACCGAGCGCTTGCCGACCTCCTCGATACGGAATATATTATCTACTTAGATGATATCCTTATCTACTTAAGGACACGCGAGGAACACATAGCGTTATTGAAACGCGTGTTATAGCGGCTAAAGGATACCGAGCTATTTACGAAACTCTCTAAGTGCGAGTTCTATAAAAAGGAAACTGAGTTCCTAGGCTTTATCGTAAGCAACGAAGGCGTTAGGATAGACGCTGAGCGCGTGCGAGCTATCGCCGAATAGCCTACGCCTAAGATATTTAAGGATATCTAAGTATTCCTGGGATTTGCAAACTTCTATAGAAAGTTTATCCCTAAATATTCCTATCTCGCAAGGCCCCTAATAGTAGCGCTGAAAGGGAGCTAGAAAGGTATAAAGTCGGGAGACTTTACCTGGGGGGAGGAAATGGATTAGGCATTAAAAGAGCTCAAGCTCGCCTTCCAGTCGGCGACTATGTTACGCTATTATAATACACGCCTCGACACGAGGATTGAAACGGATATATCGGTAAAAGCTATCTCCGGGATTTGCTTATAGAAGCACGGTACGAGCTAGTATCCCGTCGCCTACTAGTCGCGTAAATTAGACGACGTAGAAACGCGATAGGGTATAGGATAGTAAGAGTTACTTACTATCGTCGAGAGCCTAGAGCACTAGAGCTACTACGTAGGCGGACTCTAGTAAAAGCTCGTAGTACTAATAGACTACTAGGTATTAAAGAAAGTCATGCAAGCACTAGCGCGGGACGTTCGCGGACGCCTCGCCAGATAGGTATATAGACTTACCGTATTCGACTTTAAGATTCAATACAGGCCAGGGGCTACTAACCCCGCAGACGGACTCTCCAGGAGACCAGATTATATAGAGGGCGACCCCAATATAGATAACGTCCTGCCTATATTAGTAAAGAAGCTAAGTCTAGTTAATAAGCTGCCTAAAGACCTCTAAGTAAGGATCGCGAAGCTAAGCGCTCGCGGAGTAGCCGGCGAAGCATACGTGCACGCGGTAAAGACACGTCTCTAGAAGAGATAGGCCGAGAGCTCGAAGAGCCATAGTTACCGAGACACTTCTATCTCGGGTAGTAACGTACCTAGTATAAGGGCTAACTACAGGACGAGTAGTCCACGGCATAAGACTGCCGCCGATATACCCAGCTATCTAAGAAGGAGCAGGGAGAGCGCGGATGCTAGCCGAGGAGAGCCCGAGGGCTCTGAGGACTCGAGCGTAGCTAGGGAAATTAGAATTCCGGACTAATTCATCCTACGCCCTATTATAAGAGAACTTATAGCGGGCGAAACGGCACTATTAATACGGCTAAGCGAAGACCTAGAATATATAGTAAGAGGACTGCAGGCCTCTAACGACCTCTATCGGGATATTGCGAAAGCTCTGCGATTAAAAGCCGGGTTAAAGGCGGGTTATAGCCTAGATAATAATAGGATATTATAGTATCGAAAGAGACTTATGATTCCCGAGGAAGCTTCCCTGCGAGAGGAACTACTGCGAACACACCACGATAATCCGCGAGTTAGCCACTTAGGCGCCAACCGCACGGCAGAATTAATAACGCGAAAGTTTCACTAGAGATATCTAACGGAAGACGTCCGCGCGTATATCGCCGAGTGTCCAGTATACTAGGGCTCTAGAATCCCGAGGCATAAGCTATATAGACTTTTATAACTACTACCGTTACTATCTCACCTATTCTAAGAGATTAGTTTAGACTTCGTTACGGGACTGCCCGAGAGTACGACGAACGATGGGCGTATCTACGATGCGATCTTAGTTATCGTAGACCGTATAACTAAGATAAGCTAGTTTATCCCGACTACTCGGCGGCTAAATGCCGTAGAGTTAGCTGCTATTCTATATAATAGGATAGAGTATAGGTTTAGGACCCTAGAGGGGATCCTAAGCGATAGGGATAAGCTCATTACGAGCTAATTCTGGGCAGACTTCTGCAAGGAAATGCAGATTAAGCGTCGAATATCGACGGCTTAGCATCCACAGACGGATAGGCAGACAGAGAGGGTTAACTAAGAACTGGAATCCTACCTCCGAAAGGTCTGCGGGCATAAGCCGAATGCGTGGGCAGTATAACTCCCAGAGGCAGAGTTCGCCTACAATAATACTAGAAACGCGACTATTAGAGTATCGCTATTTAAGGAACTCATAGGATACTACCCTCGAGTAATCGAATTCGTACCGTTAATGACGAGGAACATCGTCGAAGGTGTCCGCGAACGCTTAGCGAAAGTTACCGAGACTAGGCGACGCATAGCAGAAACCTGGCAATACGCTAAAGATAGCCAGGCTAAGTACTATAATAAGCGGTACTAACCGCTATAGCTTGCTATCGGCGACTGCGTGGGACTCTCTACGAGGAACTTTAAGTTTAAAGCAGGATAACGGAAACTAGCCCCGCGATACATTCGCGTACTAGTCGTCGAGCGTATTAGGCAGAATGCCTATAGGGTATAGCTCCCTGAAAAGTACTCTAGAATATACGACGTCTTTTTAGTATCCCTCTTAGAACCGTGGACAGGGCGCAAAGATATCGCCGATACGCTACTAGAATTAGAGGAAGACTAAGAAGAGTAGGAGGTCGAAGACATCGTCGCCTATAAGAAGGATAGGGACTAAACCTTCTTTATAGTTAAATAGAAAGGCTGGCCAGTGGAATATAATACCTGGGAACTAGAGCCTCACCTATAGAATAGTCGCGCACTGCTCGCTAGGTATATATAACAGCTAAAAAGAAAGTATGCAAAATAGGATAATTAATCGTATCTCGAATATAAGACTACCGAAGGGGGGAAGATTACTACCCGAACTATTACCGACTAGTCGTCGAAACTACCGAACCCGCTAGTACTACCGATACTGCTAGACGCCTGAAAGTTACTACTAAAGACGTAAACACCGACAGGCGAGCCTTCGCTATCCTCCTCGGCAACCGAACTATTTCCAGACCTAAGAGAACTACTAGGGCGACTACCTATAACTATAGTAGCTTGGCCGGGGCGGCGCATAGTCGGCATGCCTACGTACTACTTATAGTTAATAGGCGTAGTATTATTGGAACGCACTAAGGGGTTAGTAACCTCCTAAAAGTCGCTACTTATATAGGGGAAGTCTAAACGACCCCCCTCACCGTCTACGGGAGTCGAAACGACGCTGCTAAGGTCGGACAGGAGCGTAAGCACGGCGTTAGCTCGGCGAAGGTCGCGAAGGTATTAAGGCTGGGCAACCTCGCGGTGACGGCCGATAGAAGAAGCCGAGGGAGAATGATCGCTACTATAGCGACGCTAACGAAAAGTCAGCGAACGGTATACGAAAGGAAGGAAGGGGAAGTAAAACTTATATTAAGCTCGTAAGCCGTTATAGCCTACTCGCGATTGCAGGCAGCCTCCTTAATCTGGAGCTGAGCTAGACGCTGGGCGAGCGCATTGCTAGAGAGCGCTCTAACGCTGCTGGGATCGAGCATCTAGCTAAAGAGACCGTTCTAAGAATGGCTGAAAGCTAAAAGATAATGAAGGAAACGGAAACGAGCGATAGGGCGCAGAGCATTCGGATCGCGTCGCTGAGTGCGCGCAAAAGTCTTAACCCAAAGCTAGTACGTCTGAGCCGCTCTAAGGACGGCTTAGGGAATCTGGAAGGAGGAAGTTAGAAAGGGAAAAGTAAGGCGAAGGAAAGGCGAACTCATAGCAGTACACTTAGCCTTCTTAAAGTAATATATAGTATACTTATTAGGGCTCTTCTTATCGCAGACGCAAATAACGTCGGGATTAGCGTGAAGCTGAGTCAGGCAAGTGACATAAGGAGTGCCGCTCTGATGGCGACCCTAGCTACGTGCCTTATTATAGCGGAAGCCTTTAAATAGGCGAGTAACCGCAGGGATGACGGATATGTTGGTTAAGAGGGAATGGAAGAACTGAAGAAGATTAATTAAAAAGCAGAGGCCGAAGACTCTGCGAGCAGTTGTTAGTTGTTGTTATTAGAGGAAGAAACTAACTGCTAGAAGAGAGGAAGAGGACCTCTATTTATGGAACTGGTGGAAGAGGCTAGAGGCGGTAAGAACGATAACGGCGACGACCTATCCTAATGATTCAATGGCTACTAATTCAACTGCTAATAATTCAACGGCTGCCGACGAGGCAACCGCTAACCCTCGGCAACTGCCCGACCTGGAATAATAGGGGACTATTATTAATAGGAGGGGACGCAGGAAAACGAAGGAGGAAAATAACGCCTTAAATATCGCAAACTAAGCGCCGACCGAATAGCAAAAGGAAGCAGAATTTCAGGGACGCAACTAATAATAGGAAACAATAGAAACAGACTCCTAATAGGCCCGAAACCAAGGGACCATTATATCGTCAGGGACTGACGATTTGGGGAAGGGGAATAGTTGTAAGAAGGAGCATCTGGAAGCCGGAAGATCCCCGGCTATACCTCGGCGAGCAGTCGGCGAGAGCTGGGCGCTGACTAAGCCAAGATTCGAGTACTCTCGAATCCAGAAGGCAAAGATCACAAGAGTGAACTTAGTAAGTTTAAGTCTACGAATAATATCCAACCTACCTGCGTACGCTCGGCGGACCGACTCTCCGTGAACCCGATTCAGACCCTTAGTCATATCCTTACAGGCTATAAGGTACTCGTAAGTTAGTCTACTATTACCTTCGCAGAGCTTCGAGACTATAAAACTAATATTAGGGTAGCTATTATAGCTAAGGTAATTAAGGGCTCCGGTTATCTCTTAATACTTCTTTATAATATTAGTATTATAGGTAGGATTAGAAAGAGGTAGTATAGTACCTATAGCCTAAGGAGTCTTAATAGCATTCGCCTAGTTAAAGCTAAAACGCTATAGGATCTTATAAGTATAGTCTCGTTAGTATAATAGAGTAAAGCCTCCCGTACGGTCGTAAATAACGTATATACCGATAAACTTATTAATAGAGGGTATTTCCTTAAGGTCGCAGATAGTCTTTAGTATCGTTATAGCGCTATAAATAGCTATAGAAGAGGGTCTAGCGATAGTAACGTCGTTAATATATATAAGAAGAATAATATTAGTAGACTCGTTACGTAGAAGGTATAGGTTTCTAGCTATACTAATATACCTAAGGTTCTCTAACTTACTAAATAGGAACTAGAACTACTATAAGGGGGCTTCGCGGAGGCTATAGAGGGCACTATTAAGAAGGTAAACCCTATTAGTTCTATCTTTATATCTACGGGGCTATTAAACGTAAATACGACTACTTTTAGGGGTAGAGGCTACGAGGAATACGCTATTAAAGTCGACGACTATAAAGTAAAGGCCTAGGTACGTTACTAAGGCAAAAAACAGGCGTACTAATATAGAGTAAGCTACTATAGCGTAGAGATCTTAAGCCGACTATTCGCCCTATTAGCGGTTTCCGCATACTACCTACCTAGCTCGCAGGCGTTAAGGCGAGGTCTTAATATCTAGTACCTATATACCCGGAAGGACTTTAATACTAGTTAGGGGACTTACTAGGGACTAAGTCTTATAGTCGAGAAGGTTCTAAATCTACTTATTAAAGGCAGGCTTCTAGAAGTACTAGTTAGGGCTATTCTTCGTAGTATTAATCGTCTTCGGGGTATTAATATCCGACGAGATAGCTATAGCCTAGAGAACGGAATAGGTAATAGGCTATTCTAACGGAGGTACGAGGAGATCCTCTTCGTAATAGGTAGCTTACTCTACTAAGAGGAGAGCCCGGCTACTTAAGAAGCTATCGTTAATACGGGTAGTAGTATACTACCCTCTAACGTACGGGGCGTTATAGCTAGATCTACGGATCGGAGGCGCCGTAGTAGTACGAGGCTCCGGGGATAGAGGAGAAGCCTCTATAAGAGGGTCTAGGGACTCCGAACGGGTTACGTTTAAGGGGAGGACTTCGTCCGGTTCTATAATAGTATCCTTAAAGTTATTAGAGTACGAGGTATCTAAGTTAGTAGAAGCTACTAGGCTATTCTCTTAGAGAGGGTAAGGAATTAAAGTTATTAAGGGAATTAACTTATTAGGTAGAGGTATAACTTCCTATTAGCTAATCCTAATAGTCTCGGAATTAGTAACCTTAGCTATAACCCTATCTATAGGCTCTTTAAGAAGCTACTTAGGGGTACGGTTATTAAAGGGAATCTTAATAAACTCAGAGATATCGTAGTCGGCGAAAATAGCGTCGTACTTAACGATTTCTATAGAAGGATCTCGTACGGGAGGGAGTTAGCCCTCGAAGAAGCGTATATCCCTATAGCGAATAATAGCTTCGCGTTCTAGTACGTATACGTTAAAGATATAGCCGTAAGGGCTATCGAAGCCTATAAGGAAGCCCTTCTAGGCGCGTACTTTATCCCTATCTATAGGCTCTTTAAGAAGCTACTTAGGGGTACGGTTATTAAAGGGAATCTTAATAAACTCAGAGATATCGTAGTCGGCGAAAATAGCGTCGTACTTAACGATTTCTATAGAAGGATCTCGTACGGGAGGGAGTTAGCCCTCGAAGAAGCGTATATCCCTATAGCGAATAATAGCTTCGCGTTCTAGTACGTATACGTTAAAGATATAGCCGTAAGGGCTATCGAAGCCTATAAGGAAGCCCTTCTAGGCGCGTACTTTAGTCTTATTAGCACGGGGGGGGCGGAGAATACCCTTCTTATAAATATAAGTAACGTAGCTATAAGTATAGAACTATTAAATAAATAGGGTTTA
Source organism: Verticillium nubilum (assembly GCA_002851675.1). Taxonomy (NCBI): domain Eukaryota; kingdom Fungi; phylum Ascomycota; class Sordariomycetes; order Glomerellales; family Plectosphaerellaceae; genus Verticillium; species Verticillium nubilum. The sequence goes on along the minus strand of NMXI01000040.1, from coordinate 2,899 downwards.
ATAGGACTATAGTAGGCCGAGAGCTTTAGTAAGACGCTCTTAAGGAGCTTTACTATAGGGGTTAGAGGCTATAGGTAGTAGGTTAATAACTTCTACTACGGTCTTTATAGCGTATAGCTATAGAGTCTCTAGGAGACCTATAGCGATAATAATAGTACGCGTGCCCTCCGAAATAGTACAGCCGGCGCGTTCCGCCGCGCCGTTCTAGGCTAGAGTATTCGGTACCGAGGGTTAGAAGGCGACGCCTTCGTTAGCTAGTATTAGCTTAACCTCGAGGTTATTAAATTCGCTACTTCTATTATAGGTTATAGAGACGATAGGTAGACTAGTAGAGGCCTTAAAGTATCGAATAAACTTCTTAATAGTAAAGTAGGACTCCTACTTAGTCTTAGTCTTTATAAATAGGATCTAGTAGAAGCTACTATACCTATTAATTAAGTAGAGGGTATAACGGAAGCTATCCTTAAGACTCGAGGGCTTAAATTTAATAAGATCTATAAAGATTTCGTAACCTAGGGTAAGAGCCTTATAAAGAATAGAACGGCTAACGATCTTAGTGCTTTTTCCGAGGTAATAAGCCTTATAGTAGAAGTCGCTAACCTCCTACTAATCGAAGAGGATACCGACCTTCTTATAAGCACCGATAACGCGGCGTTTTCTAGTATAAAGGAGGCGTTCATATATAACGCGAAAAGGTACCCGGGTCTTCGTAGTAAGCTAGGTAACGGAGGCTATACTATAAGTAGTCTCTAGTAGTAGTAACTTTAAGGGGGTCGTAAGTATAACTATAATACTTTAAATCTAAGTAGCTACTATAATAGGAAGGCCGTTACCGATATAAACTATCGAACTAGTATAATAGTCGTATTCGATTCCGTTAGTACTTAAGAGGCCTAGTAATAGAAGGTTACTAGGGCTCTCCGGGAGATATCGGATATCCGAGATAACCTAATTAATAACTATAGAAGGATTAAGAGGATTACGGACTTAGAAGAATACCTTACTAATACTAAGAGGCTTTATAACCTAACCGTTCGCTACGTTAATAGGAGGTAGGTAGGCGTTCTCGACGTATTTAGAGAACTACGAGAGGTTATTAAAGATATTAACGTTACTACTAGAGTCGAGGATAATAGTATCTCGGCCCTAAGCTCTAGCTATAGCGTAGGCCTAACCGGATATTACCGAATAGGTAATAGTATTCTATCGAGTAATATCTAACGAGGCTACTACGACCTACCTATTATTATTATTAGAGGCGTTAGGAATAGAGGCAGACTCTTAGTACGTAGTATTATAATAGTAAGCTCGTGCGGCTTTTATAGCTTTCTCGCGGATATCCGTAGACTACTTCGAGGGTATATTCTTCTTAAGAAGAAAGTAGTCTATAGGTAGGTAGTTAAAGAGCTCCTTACCTTCCTTAAAGTAATATAGGTACGTAGGGTGCTTCCTCTTAGCTATAGGAGCGGCGTTAGGCGTAGAATTACCCTTCTTCTTACTACGATTACTAGAACCTTATATTATAGCGAGGGAAGTATATATAGATTCCTACGTATTAGCCTTATAGCTAATATTACGTACTATATTATTCTACTATATATTAGTAGTAGTAGCGTGCTTTTCGAATAACGTAGGGTACTACCTCCTAATACTATTTAGAAGGTAGTAGGTATATAGGCGAGAGTCGCCTCTAGTAAGTTCGTAGAGCCTTCTCTTAAGCGTCTAGGCGCATACGAGGAAGGCGTAAAGTATCGGAAAGTTACCGCTTTCGAGGGTACTAATCTCTCGAATAAGGTCGCAGACGGCATCTTCTAAGACCTTCGGAATTATATAAATAACTGCGTTCTAGAGGCTATAGGGGTCCCGGTTAGCAATATCCTAACTAGCGCCTTTAAGGCGGTCGAGAAGTACTAGATCGATCGAGTTAACTAGGAGGCGCATAGTAGTAGCGCGTCTCGCCTTCTATAGCTTCTACGGCGCTGCGTTAGTAGTTATAGTAATAGGTACGGGAATAGGGTTTATAAGGAACTCCTCGACGTCCTCCTATTTATAGGTAATAGTAACGTTAAGTTACTAAGCCCGGAAATTCGATTCTCCGAGTAGTACTAGAACGTTATAAGCGTTTAAAGAAGCTATAATAATAAAGGGTTAGGTATTAGAGCCTATTAAAGAGTAGTAGCTAAAGGTAGCTTAAGGTAGCTATTAGAAGCCGAGCGTAGGTAGCGAGAAAACCGGAAATTAGCTACTAGGAGCCGAAAATTTATAAGTAGTTATTAGAGATACGATACCTCCTATAATACTATACTAAAATCGATAAAAATAATATCTAACGATAGAGCTAATAAAGCTCTTAATAAAGGTATAAAAATCGTCGTAGTAACGATAATACGCGGAGCGTTTTTAGGGGCTTATAACCTATAGAGGCAAAAAGGGATAGAACTAGTAATATATATGTCTATTCCCCTAGAGGCAGGCAGGTAGGCCTGGAACTACGGACTTAGTAGGCGACGGGGCGCACGGACCCCAGGGCGTGGAGCACGGACCACTAACACAAAATGGGTCGTGTCAATTCATCATCCTGAAATAGCACAGCAAGTAGCACGTTAACGTTGCTCACCCACTTACGGGCCACCCCCCCATGTGGGCCACCCCAAAATCAGACCCCTCAATATTATACCCTCAATTCAACCCGAATTTTCGACCCGTTCCGATGCAACGATAATACAGTCCTCCGAGTCACTAGGTAATTCAGGGCCGCTGATTTCACCTAGACTATCCTCTTTATCGCCTGCCTCGATTTGGGCCCTGTGGATAGCTTCAATGTCGGCAAACTTCGAATTTGGGCTAATCCGGACCCTCTTCTTCTTCCTAGGTCGTGCCTGTTCCAACTGCTGTTCTA